>BROF01002608.1:124252-147356 GCA_024346535.1 Eptatretus burgeri
TATACACACACACACACCACTGGAAAAGAGTTATTTCACATCATTTACACCTTTGAGAAATGAAAACAACCACATCACTTTGTTTGGGCATATCAATATTTAGTGTTTGATAAACATGAGATTGTCAACACATGTGCAAGATATGTCTCCAGAGATTAGAAGAAGGGTGTAGTCAAAAGTCAGTTCGCAGCTCAGTATCTGGTGTGACCACCATTTGCTCGTGTTCAAACAAACTATCTCAATTGACCTACGCTTGGCAATGGTACCTCATTGAGAACACAAAATGCTTGAAGAAGGTTTGAGGGATGTCATTCCAGATCTGTACAAAGACCTGCCACAGTTTAGCCATCCTCAACAGCTGGTTTTGAAGACTACGCAATCGTCGTTCCATTTCATTCCATGCATATTCTATGGGAGAAAGATCAGGTGACAGCTGGTCAGGGAAGTGTGGCTATGTTCTGTTTTGCGATGAAGTCTGTGACCACTCGTGCGACTTGAGGGTGCATGTTATCCTGTTGAAGTTTGATGTGACATCCATGAACCTGCAGGAACAGGACATTAGGATGGAGAACTTCATCATGCTACCAAATACCTGTCAAAATGCCATCAATTACCTCCACTTGGGTTCTGTGATGTTAGGTGATCCCTCTCCATACCATCGTCTTTCCACCGCCGAACGATGAATGTTGCACAACACGTGTCAGCGTAATGGTTCCCCTTCCCTTTGATAAACGTGTCAACGGCAATCACTTCCGTCAAGATGGAACCTCGGCTCATCTGTAAAATTAATATCGGCCTAATCTTGTCTCTTGAACCTGGGCGTGCATGTCGATGATTTGGCATCAAAATCGGACATGCTGCTGGTCGGCGTGGTCGGATGTTATGCTTGCGGAACCAATTCCTGACAGTTCTGGCACTGATTGGTCACAAGCCAGGAATGCTGCGAGCTGTAAAACTTGTTGCTTGGAACCGATTCTGCAGGTGCACCTGCCAGATATGGTTATCCTATCGATGTGACGTCATACATGGTTGCCCAGAACGTGGATGGTGTCTGACTTTGCCATTTTGTTGATGACATCTCCAGTGTGACTGCGTAGTGTTTTGATGAACACCAAAATGCCTTTCCACAACGTTTTGTGGCTTTCATGTCTCAAGCATGCCAATAGCATGTCTCTGTTCATTTTCAGAGAGGCGTGGCATCACGTCTATGACGTGTGGACATCAATATAAATGTTTTCACAACTGGGATGGTTCACCCAATCTTGCTGCGTTTCAATTTACTCAGTGCTACACGTGGTACTGTCACGTGACTCTGTACACATACACGGAAATTTGTGCATGTATGCACATGCAAATACCGTATTTTCACGCGTAAACTGCGGAATGTGTCAAGACGCATGTTGGCTGACCATTATATTGTTGGGGTACATGACTGTTTCATTTTGTTTGTGCGTGCCTGCGCGCGTGCACATTGGCATTGTTAGAGGAGTCGAGAATGTTTTTAGCAAATACAGGAATTTATTTTCTAAAAGTTGATGCTGGGTGTTGTCATTTTCTCCAGACCTGTGATTTTCTCCAAGGGAGATGACAAGGGAAAGGGACATGCTTCCCTACCAAAGGTAATGTGAAGCTGTGCACAATGCATTTGCTGTTTTATTTTATTTCGTTTTTTTTTATTTTATATTTTTTCCTGCTTGTGTTTTCTTGAATGTTTCAACCGGCAGTGACGATTGTGGTTGTTCGGTCAACATCCATCACAACGATAAAGGTTAAAGGCATTTGTTTTGTTTTTCATAATCTTCAAAAGGGTTTTTATGATAAACATAACGGATGTAACGGTTTATGATGCTGGGGTAGCATTTTGCTCCCTGAAGCTAATTATCCATTTTGGTTGAATTGCCAAACTTTAATTCTTGCAGCAACTTTCTGTGAACTTCATCACCCGCTCCCCGCTCACCCGTTCCTCGCGCGCTCGAAGTCCTCCGGGCTTGAGTCCCAGCAGCTCCAATATGAGAAGGAACCTGAAGGCACGTTCACACTGCCTCGGCTGTGTCTCACTTTGGTCCTTACGCTCTTGTATTTATAGATCATGTCCTACTGTTAAATTTGCTTTCTCTCATCACACTTCTTTACTTTGCTCTTTCCTTTAAAATGTCATTTGCACCTTTTCCCATTTATTCCTCTTCCTTTTGCTAGACTTCTGTGACCCCATGCTTGAACAGCCACCCGCTAGAGCACAAGTCAAGTATGGGAAGCGCTCTGTTGGTCCGCACTCCCATCCGTAGTGACATCGGGAGGTAAGGTGTGCGCGAAGTTCAACATGGGCTGACATATTTAGGAACACTTTAACCTTCAGCAAATTTTGTGCAGTTGTTAAAGGAATGTCATGTGATTTGCACATGCTGCCAATGCAAACAAATGCTACAGGGTGTAGCTGAGTTTCATTTTGAACGTGTTTTCCTAATGCTTATGTTGAGGTTCCGCTGCTCCTCCTTCGGTTGGTTGTGCCAGCATCCCTTTCTGCCAATCTGCAGGGGGAAAAAAAAGACCAAGAAAAAAAACAACTCATCATCTCCCTTGATCATCTTTACATGCAATAAAGACCCATATTCTCACTCTCCCTCAGCCTGGTGTTGGCGCAGTGGTTCGGGCAGCGGCTTTGGATCCAAAAGGTCCTGAGTTCAAGCCCTGTTGGGCCACTGAATTAATACACCAGGGGGTTGACTCAGCCTGTCATCCTTCTGAGGTCGGCGAAATGAGTACCAGTGTACTGGGCCGGTGTATACCCCAGTTGAAATAAATGTACCATATCCCTGTGTCGTAAGAGGCGACCAGGGTTGCGTCAGGAAGGGCATCCGGCATAAAAAACATGTGCCAAATCACTATGCGGATCATAGGGTTGATCCGCTGTGGCGACCCCTAACGGGAGCAGCCGAAAGAAGAAGATGATTCTCACTCTCCCTCCTTGATTGGGCAGACAAATCACATTTCTGTTGTCGTCCTCTGCAAGAGCTGCTGTTTATGGAACTTCCTCATAAACTGTCTTGGACAGATTGTGCCTCCAAAGCTGGCCACCACCTCAAAACAGGACCTTACTCTGCTTTCCTAAGCTTGTAGTAGTAAACAAGGGCTTTTTTACATTTCCTTTGGATGTCTCATGCATTCAAATCTGTCTGACGTCCTACTCTGCTTTCCAAGCAGTACCCTGATCGTTTCTACAGTACATTGAATGGCCGGCAGGATTCCTTGATACTTGCAACCAGCGGTTTTCTTTGCAACACGTTCTGTACCATGCTCTATCTCTTTTGGCTGGTGTTCCTCAACATAGCATCCCAGGACCAATCCTGTTCATGAACTACATCAATGATCTCTGCTTAACTGGAAGAATCCATTCTACCTTCTGCCAGATGGGTTGCAGCAACACAACTTTACAAATCTTTGAAAATAGCAACAGATCATCTCCCAGGAACATATTATTTAACACCGGAACATCCCACTCTTACTTTGTCTCTCCTTAAAGACCAGCTTGAAAATCCCCAAGTTGTTTTTGTGGTCATCTTCTGGGAGAGGTCTAATCCTCAGAGTTCTTGGGCCTCACCATCAGTTGTAACTTATCTTCGGTAGATCCAATCTCCAAGCTGGCCTCCATAGCTCCCTCCCACCAAATCTCTGCAAGCCAAGTCTTTCTTCTGCCAAGCTTAGTTTATGACGCTATCCAAAGGTTCATCCAAAGTGCAATGGGATATGGCTCCCCATTATGGGCTGGTGCTACTGCCTCCCATTTTGTCATTCTCAAGGCCATGGAATCCAAGGTCTTCCATAACATATGAATTTGTTACTGGAGAGTGAGATTAAGGATCTACTTTCTAATCTTATTCAAGTTGGTGGCTTAGGATTTGTTTTCAAGCTCTACTCTTAGTCTTCTCCTACCCTCCCATACCCCTGTTCTTCCATGTTGTATGCATTCTGTAAGAGTTCCTTTTCTTATTCCCCTCCCTACCTCTCAACTTTATGCTCACCTCCATTATTTCATACCCCTCTTTTCTCACCTGTGAAAGTGTCTTACCGAGTTAATTCTCAAGCACTAATTTCAAGTCTGATATACACCACCATCACATGGTCTCTCCACTTTGTATTACTGAAGTTTTCTACACCCATTGAAACCCTGTTCCAACCCTTGTGCTGCATTTTCTCTTGTCATGCTTTGGTGCTTCCATTTGTTGTCATTCCACTGTTTTCCCTTTGCGTATTTTGTCTGTAGATCATTTGCCCCCTGTTGTTCTGTTCTCCCATGAGCCTCACCACCTGTATTTACAAAAAAAAATATAAAAAAGTTGTGCTTTCCACCAGCCAGAACGACAAAGCAGAATGTGCCTTTAAATTCATTATTTTCATGCAATGTCCCATCTGTCCCATTGATACAAAGGACCAAACACTTTTATTTATTACTTACAAAATGTAAAGATTTCGTAAGTATATTGATGACTTCCCTCCTCTGTTTGTGTGTTTGTTTGTTTGTTTGTAGGCACGATAACTCGAGAACGGAAGAAGCTACCAATGTCAAATTGCACCACGTGATAGCAAGCGCTGATTAGATTTTGGTCAAAATCGGTCAAAGGTCACAGTCAGGTCAAACATAATTCCGTAAATTCATGTGAAGAAATGGAGTATTTTTGCTTCGCTCGATGTTACGAGTTCGTTTTAATTGCGATTTTAATTTTGTCTTCGGTTTTTGCGATCGCTTAGGATGCTTAAAACTCGGTTGTCGAAATTCTGGTAAAAATCGGATGTTTTGGAGACGTTTTAAGATTGTATAAAAAATATTTCACTTGCGCGTCACGGGTCGTCACGTGATGCAGTGCGCTCGAGCAGACGCGTCGTTGAGTCATGTATGCTTTTCCGTGTGCGCGCTGGCGGTGTTTTCGATAAAGATGGTGTTTAAAAGTCATTTTTTTTTATCCGAATAAAGGTTATCGACGCATGCCTGACTCGCTGAGCCGTCGGATTATGTTAAGATTGTTGGTGGATGGCTGAATATTACGGTTTTGTGACTGATAAAATAATATTAAATAATTGCGTGGAGAAATGGAGATTTTTGCTTCGGTCGACGTTACGAGTTCGTTTTAACTTCGATTTAAATTTTGTCTTCGGTTTTTGCGATCGCTTTGGACGCTTAAAACTCGGTGGTCGAAATTCTGGTAAAAATCGGATGTTTTGGAGATGTTTTAAGATTCTAGAAAAAATATTTCACTCGCGCGTCACGGGTCGTCACGTGGTGCAGTGCACTTGAGCCGAGGCGGCGTTGATCACGTAATGGTTTTCCGTGTGCGCGCTGATGGTGTTTTCGATAAAGATGGTGTTTAAAAGTCATTTTTTTATCCCAATAAAGGTTATAGTCGCATGCCTGACTCTCTAAGCCGTCGGATTATGTAAAGATTGTTGGTGGATGGCCGAATATTACGGTTTTGTGACTGATAAAATAATTGCTTGGAGAAATGGAGATTTTTGCTTCAGTCGACGTTACGATTTTTGATGGTTTGGTACAGAATCATCGTAGAAACTTTTGGTTTGTGTCGCTACATTCTCGAGAGACAGCTTTTATTAGACAAGGTCAGAGGTCAAGTTGACGATTTCGTAAGTACCGGTCTATGACTGCTTGTTTGTTTGTTTGTTTGTAGGTACGATAACTCGAGCGGAAGAAGCTACCAATGTCAAATTACACCACGTGATTCAGGAGGGTGATGGCTAGCGCTGATTAGATTTTGGTCAAAATCGGTCAAAGGTCAAGGTCACAGTGAGGTCAAACATTCAATTTTTGATGGTTTGGTACAGAATCATCGTAAAAACTTCTGGTTTGCGTCGCTACCTTTTCTAGAGACAGCTTTTATTAGACAGTCAGAGGTCAAGTTGACGATTTTGTAAGGACCAATCTATGACTGTTTGTGTGTGTGTGTGTGTTTGTTTGTTGGCACGATAACTCGAGCGGAAGAAGCTACCAATGTCAAATTACACCACGTGATTCGGGAGGGTGATGGCTCGCGCTGATTAGATTTTGGTCAAAGGTCAAGGTCACAGTGAGGTCAAACATTTGATGGTTTGGTACAGAATCATCGTAGAAACTTCTGGTTTGCGTTGCTACCTTCTCTCGAGACAGCTTTTATTAGACAAGGTCAGAGGTCAAGTTGACAATTTCGTAAGTACCAGTCAATGACTGCTTGTTTATTTATTTTTCCCTTCCTTAACCATGACACACTTTATCTGCTGTACTAGGTTGATGGTTAGTGATTGCAGTGTGCAGCTACTCCCGATCCCAACAAACACCCCCATTGGGAATCGTTTCGTGCACATCACCCCGGCACTAGTCACGACTACCAGATCGACGGCTCAAAGGTAATTCGGCCAGGTGAATGTACAAAACAGTTATTTTCCCCAAAATAATCAATTTTGTTTTGATTAATTTTTTCCACCTAACTGAGATATTTGTTTCATAGGTAGTGGTTGCCTTGGTTGCCTGGCTCTTTGTGGATGATTTGTAGTGCACCTTGAGTAACATGTTTGATTTCAAAAATGGAATTTTTTTTCTTCCAGTGAAGGACAAGTTCAGTCCATTCCCAAGCTCATGATAGAGGTGGAATCGGCAGGGAAAGGTATGAATATTTTAGTCGATCCAGTTTTTATTTATTTGTATTTTGAGTGCTCTATTCATGTCCTGACGTACTCCTTTTGGTCGGTGCTCTCAGTGAGGACAAACAATGCACATTTTACCTTGAGATGCGTGTGCCGCAGCAATACCTCGAGTGCTCATGTTGAAAGTTTGGCATTTTTCCCCTTTTTATGCAAAATGAGTGTCCTTGTGCAGGGACTGTGGACATCGGTCCAAGTATGGCTGGAGAGGGATGTTTTAAAAGGCTTTCTGTAAGCAAACGTCACAGGAATGACAACCTTTGCACCTCTCCTGCACCTGGCATGTCAGACACCTATGATCTGGCTATGGTGAGACCTGCCTTGCCCCTACTGTGCCTCTTGGATTTATATTTTTTTAGTATCGAAAAAAAAAAAAAAACGATCTGTGAACCATTCTTACTTTAATTTATCTTTTTTTACTGAAGTTCAGTTGAGGTAATGACACCTGCCCACAGACCCAACCGGAATCTTGCGCAGAGTGTGATGCGCATGATGGCACGGTGAATAACCCATGTAGAACGTGCGGGAAAATGACTGCTGTCTGCATCGACGAGGGAGCGAATACCACACCACTCACCAGCGCTGCGACGTCTATGGTTGTGGAAAGTGATATTCTGAAGGAAGGGTTGCGATCGGCACAAGTCGTGCAGTTCAAAAGCACGCACCTCATTGGAATTGGCCATGGTGTCGTGGTAAGGAAGTCAGACATTAATTCAAATATATCATTAAATAATTACTCTTTATATCTTGTTTTTGTTTATTACTTTTGTGGTTAGGTTGCAGTTGAAAATGTAGTTTCTAATGGGTCAAAGCAAAGCTTAAAAAAAAAAAATTCCTCCTCCCTCCCCCACCTTACTCTCAGGTTCGTTGTGTCAGCAATGAGAGTCGAGGCAGTTTTCAGCCACGACCACCATCCTCATGTCCTACCGAGAGGGGTAGACGAGGTCTTCTGTCTCAGAGGTTCAGGCGTAATGGCCGTCGGTCTCTTGGTAGACCACAGCAGCCAGCTGAACCCAGTATGTGTAATGAATGGTTTCTTTGGCCTCTATTTTCACACTAAGCATTTACATTTCGCAAACTTATTGGAGCTGCTATCAGCTTGTTCAAATGAATTGCTCATTTTAAATAAAGTGTAAGTGCTATGTACAAAGCTTTCCCTGTGGGTTGAAATGGCTGCGTTTTGGACTACCAAGAACCCTCAATGCGATCCCCTGTTTTATTAACTAAAGACAATTTCCATAAGTTAGGATTGTTTCCGTTGTGTTATTCATATTGGTGTTTACATGGTGCATGTTATGTGTTGTTAAAGCTAATTATGTTCCCAAAAAGATTGAAATTCCTACAATGTGCAAATGTTCTTGGCAGTTGTTCTGTCAAGTGATGAGGAAGAGGAGGAGAGAAAACGACGGAAAGAGGACCGTGTGGCAGCGGCGACCGAGGAATGTACACCTCAACTTGATCGCTCACTTTCAGATGACAATGGTTTGGTGTTTGAATCTGACATCGACATGACGGAGGAAAAAGCAAAATCGAGATCTGATTTGCTGACCTCTGAGTGTGAAAATCCCATTTTGGAGCCAATTGCTGAACATTGCACATCCAGAGATCGGGAACCGAGTCTGGATAGTGACGCGCGATTGACGCCTGAGGAAGATTCAAAGACCGAGCTGCAGTTTCTCTCAACACTACCACCTGTTCCTCCTCTACTGAACAAGAAGGCTCGCATGAAAGATGAGGTGGGGTGAATGAATGGTGTCCTTAACGGATGAATTATGCGTGTGTATGTACTTGTACAGATACTTTTATTTCTTATTGTTTGTATGCCTGAATTTTGAGGTTCTCCTTGAGCCACAATGTTTGTTTGTTCAAGCCGGCCAGATTGTCCTGCATGGTTGTTTCACAGTTTGGGCAGCTCGCTTTGTCCCAGGACAAGCAGCGAAAGGTCAGGCCGAAGCAAGCAAGTGCGACGCAGTCCTCTCTGACATCCGAGTCTGAGAAATGCTATTCAATGGTTCTGCAGTTACAGTGCAGGTTTTTGCGTTTGGGAACATTGAAAGTGATGGCCCAGAGAAGTGTCACGGTGGGTAACTTTTTACCGACTTGTTACCTCGAGCGAAACACAATTTTGCACATGTCAAGGGACTTTGGCCAGAGGATTTGTCTTTCTCTTTCGGGTTGGGAATGAGGTGTTTTGAATGTGTTTTAAAGGCACGACAATTTCATTGGTTGCTTTTCAACTTCACTGGTTTGTTTTTCAGGTTTCTGTCGAAAATGTGACCTTTAAAGGTAATGTTCTAGACAAATGTGATTACACGTTTTGTTGTTCAAGGATATTTATATTGCCATACCTGCTGTCACCTGTACTGATTTTGGTGTTTCTCTTCCATGCTGTCCACAAGCTGGTGAGTTAAGCTTGTGTATAGCATGAGTGTCAAGGCACCGGTACTTTTACCTTCATCAGCATGTCCTACCTTTTCACTGTGTGTATGTGTGCGTGTGAGAGATACATGTATGTATTATATATATATATATATATATATATATATATATATATATATATATATATATATATATATATATATTTTATATATATTTTATATATATATATATATATATATATATATATATATATATATATATATTTATATATTATATTTATCCCGTAACAAACCCGTTTGGTTCCCGTTGTGACAGCGGTTGATAAAAAAAATCATTAAAAAAAATATATATATAGCTCCAGTGAACTATACCACTGAGGTTGTTTGCATTGATCAAATTCTCCCAAAGAGTACTTGACTGAATCGAGAATTGAATTTTTTCAATTTTTTTCGTTGCCCGATTTGAACGGAACTTGATACTGCACACCGCAGGAGAATGGTGAGTAAGGTGGCCCTAAATTTTTTGCACTATCGTGTACCGTTTTGGCTGTATTTCGGGAACATACATATATACATAGAGAAGATGAGAGTTTTAGTAATATATAGATATTTAAATATGTATTTATATATTATTTATGCATGCCTGGTGTTTGCTTCATGGTTTGGGTGGTGGGCTTGCGATCTGAGGATCCTGAGATCAAATCCCACTCGGATTTTTAATTTATGCCAGGTGGGGTTGACCCTGCCCGTCATCCTTCCAAGGCCGGCATAAATGAGTGCCAGCTTTCTGGTGTCCTGTGTCGGAGTGGCGACCCATCCAGGATTGTGTCAATAACCAAGGAGACCACTTAGGCAGCACAATGCACTGCACAGAGCAGATCATGGTCCCAATGGATGGATATTATATATATATATATATATATATATATATATATATATATATATATATATATATATATATATATATATATATACACACAATATGTATATTGTTACGGGCCGGGGTCGGCCACCAACCGACCGCTCTGACGGAGCCGCAAGTCGAGTCGGTCCGACCGATCGCCTGGAATATGGATCGCCGCCCGGATAAGTCCGAGTCGACGGGTCCTTGTACAAGAACCAAAATACGCCAATGGGCAGATCACGTGGGGTAGGGTCGATTGTCAGTCTTCAATGTACCTAAATACCCACGTGATCCAACTACCGGGGTATTCCACCCTCGACGGAACTCGTACGGAACAAACCGCCGAGGCGATGCTGTCCTGTGCGTGATTCCGAGCGGCTTAATCGCCGAGAACCGTCGGTCCAAATGTCCCCCTTTTACGGCAAACCAATGGCTTTCTAACTACCAACACACAAAATGCTCAGTCGATGAAAGAATGGACGCGACGAGCTGAAAACATTCAACAATTGGGGTATTTATTAATAATAATGGGGAAATAGGGAAGCACGTAAGAGCAGAACTATTCCGACTATACGAAATGCAAAGATTTACAGCACACAAAGCACTTAACAATTTCCTACTTATTAGACAGGCCCACGGACACGCGTATGCACACACACACCCAAGAAATGGTGGCTGAGGCCTTTTATAACGAGCTCCAGCTCGGAGGACAGGTGAGCTGAAACCCAGAGCCTTTCTCGAACCTCTCCACCTCGTGTAGTCTTCAAGTTGTTCGGACCCGGGCTCCAGCGAGAGCAAGCTGGATCCAATCTCCATGAGCCGCGATCCTTCCCGAGCTCCCGTGAATCCTCCTGAGCTTCTCAACACGTGCTGGTGAGACGAGGCGCCGATCCTTCCCGTCGATGCTTCGCTTCCCTGAGGAACCACCTCCAAGAAGAGGTCGATGAGTCTCACCAAGCCAGGAACCAAACGGAGAACAAAGAGCTCCACGAACCAAGAAGAAGAAGCCACCATTCGCAGCTCGAGCCGAGCAACCGGCTCAACTTTCTTCAAATCAAAGCAGCTCTCCAAAAAGCCTACCGAGCCAAGCAGGACCCGAAGCTCTGCTGAACAACTCCTCTGCAGAAGCAAAAAGCTTCCGAAGGCCTCAACTCTAACCCAAGCCAAACAGGACCCGAAGGTCTGCTGAACGATGCAGCCTTTAACTCCGCTTCAAATACGAACAAAAGAAAGGATCTCCTCTTTATCCTTCTTTGCCCCCCCCCTCCCCCCTGCCCAGCGTGACTCGTGCCCTCGTGATCCATCCCCCGCTCCACCATGGGTGGGAGGGAGGTGTTGACATCATGAATCACGGGACGGCAGGTCTCCTCTTCCTCTTCGCAGAAGAGGGGGAGGGACGTCTCCATTGTTTCGTTCCCTAACTATTAAATCGATCCGCAGCGCATCAAATCGATTTCTAAACATTTAAACAATGGAAGGTAAGCTATAGAGGGAACAAGCACTTATCGACATAGCTGACCAAAGAAACTTGTATGTTGTGTGCAATCTAATTCCAAATTTGTAACAATATGCAGAAATACATGAGAATATAAGACCCGTCGCTTCGCTGATGGAAATACCAATTTTTAGCCGCATCGCGTTGCGAACGCTGGCTCCAAGAGAGCTCCGCGTTGTTGTTGTTCTTCTTCTTGTTCTTCTGGTGAAGACAAAACCTTTAGGATGTGGCTCTTGGACACATTTGGCCTTGTTGCTGTGATGGCTGATCATAACAGCAAGAAGAAAATGGATTTCTGAAAGTCTGGGGTAATAAACAGTGTCACAAGTTAGCATTTGCAGTTTCGCCATGTGTACCCATAAACAAAACGAACAAACAAAAAAAAATTCCCATCACCAACCATCCTGGGAGTTCTATGAATCCAACGTAGTTTGATTTATTGGAATCTGTTAATCCGTTCTCAAGTTATAACAGACACTGCTCCTTTTTTATTTGTGTGCGTGTGTTTGTGTGTGTGTGTGTGTATATGTATATGTATATGTATATGTATATATATATATATATATATATATATATATATATATATATATATATATATATATATATATATATATATGTATGTATTGGGTGGTCAATCGACTACCCTTATTCTCAATTTTTCCGTTTGTCTATGTTTGTATGTAATGGACAGCTCTGGAGGCCAGAGGAGTCAACTGCTTTTGATGAAACTTGACAGGTAGCTTCATACCAGGATCTAGTTGTATTCTTTTGAGCACCGTTGCTATGGACCCACCGTTGCCAAGCAACGGGACTTTGAAATTTATGAAAAATCAATTTTTTTCGAAAATCAAAAAATCGGCTTCCAGGCTTTTATGCACACTATAATCAACCTCTTTGTCAAAAATTTCAGCCCGATCCGTCAAACTGTATGACTAGTATTCAATTATGTAGCGACCACCCATGTCGCCTACCGGCTTGTATATGTATGCATATACATATATTTCATATGTGTGTGTATACACATGCACATCAGACACATCTCCTGACTGCTATGGTGTGCATCGCAACGGGTTATGTCTCACATGGTAAAACCGCAAAATCCGCACAGAACAACCATCCGTCTGCCACCCAGACGATTGTTTCCGCAAATGCAAACCATTCAACCAGAAGGCACGTGATGTGATCGGCAGGTAAATATAAACATGTGGAGTGTGACGAGCACTTCCCCGATCTCGATTGGACGTAGTCCTACACCAAAGCTTGTCACACTCCACATGTTTATATTTACCCGCCGATCATATAACGTGCCCTCTGGTTGAATGGTTTGCATTTGCGGAAACAATCGTCTGGGTGGCAGATGGATGGTTGTTCTGTGCGGATTTTGTGGTTTTACCGTGTGAGACATAATCCACGGCGATGCTCACCATAACAGTCAGAAGGTGCGTCTGATGTTTAAACGACGAATGTGGTCATCATTGGTTAGACATTTATTGGTATGCTGTTCTGATGAGGGCAAATATGCCTGAAATCTGGATAGGTGGCTCCATTTGATGTTTAACTGATGTTGACCATGTAATCTTTGTCTGTTTGACAGAGTCGCTGGGCCTTGGCCTCTCGGTTGGAGGTGCCACTTTGTTGTGGGACTTTGTCCACTGGAGATTGTGGGAGTGCTTGTCCCACTCCACATATTTTGATAATATAGATACTATGCACGCACGCACGCACGCACGCACGCACGCACGCACGCACGCACGCACGCACGCACGCACGCACGCACGCACACACACACACACACACACACACACCGCGAGGAGGAGTGATGTAAGGGACACATCGGCCATTTTGGAGTTGATGCCATATAGCACTATTTTAACCCTTTTCCTATCATCATCATATCATTGAAAAATGTCGCTTGCATCACTCCTCCTCGTGGGGCCTCATATGTATACATGTATGTTATGGGACAGCCGAGTTGCCAGACTTTCAGAGATCAGGTTGTTTAAATTCAGGATTTGTAATATCTAACAGGCTGCGATGCACTCAAAGCACAAGTTCTGAGTAATTTATGGGCATCATCATTCACAGTTGTATTGAGTTTGGGTTGTTTTGTCTCTCCTTTGTAAAGATTCCAGGATTAGGTTCGGTAACACTAACGTTTGTGAATGGTGAAGCATTGCAAAAGCCGAAGTTGGTTCTTTGAAAATGAATAACATTCATTAGACCTTTGCTTAAAGTGCATCTTGTGAAACTGTCCGTTTACCTGAGGCAAACCAGGTGGATGCAAAGTAAGTTGTAAATGTGTTCCAGTAGTGTTTTGCACAATCACAATAATTTGTCTGAAAGGGTTATTCATATTGTTGGCCTCCTCCATCCCCATCCCTCAGCAATATCTGTAGTCGCACTCTTATTGTATCAGTCTGTGAAACATCTTATTCCTCTTATTACATCATTCAAACATCTGATTTACTATTATTAAATCATTCATTCAAACATCTTATTACTCTTATTACATCATTCTTTCAAACACATTCATCTTATTACATCATTTATTCAAACATCTTATTCCTCTTACTACATCATTCATTCAAACATCTTATTCCACTTATTATATCTTTCATTCAAACATCTTATCACTCATTACATCATTCATTCAAACATCTTATTCCTCTTATGACATCTTTCATTCAAACATCTTATCACTCTCATTGCATCATTCATTCAAGCACATTATTCCTCTTATTTCATCATTCCTTCAAACATCTTATTACTCTTATTACATCATTCCTTCAAACATCTTATTACTCTTATTACATCATTCATTCAAACATCTTATTACTCTTATAAAATCATTCATTCAAACATCTTATTCCACTTATTGCATCATTCCTTCAAACATCTTAATACTCTTATTAAATCATTCATTCAAACATCTTATTCCACTTATTGCATCATTCCTTCAAACATCTTAATACTCTTATTAAATCATTCATTCAAACATCTTATTCCACTTATTATATCTTTCATTCAAACATCTTATCACTGACATTACATCATTCATTCAAACATCTTATTCCTCTTATTACATCGTTCACTCAAACATCTTATTACTCTTATTAAATCATTCATTCAAACATCTTATTACATCATTCATTCAACATCTTATTCCACTTATTATATCTTTCATTCAAACATCTTATCACTCTCATTACATCATTCATTCAAGCACATTTTTCCTCTTATTACATCTTTCATTCAAACATCTTATCACTCTCATTACATCATTCATTCAAGCACATTATTCCTCTTATTACATCTTTCATTCAAACATCTTATTACTCTTATGACATCATTCATTCAAACATCTTATTACTCTTATTACATCATTCATTCAAACACATTATCACTCTTATTACATCATTCATTCAAACATCTTATTCCTCTTATTACATCTTTCATTCAAACATCTTTTCACCTATTACATCATTCATTCAAACACATTATCACTCTTATTGCACTTCTCCGGTTTTATATGATGGGCGTTCTTTGAAATCGTATTTCTTAATCGTGCTTACTCGCCTCTGCCCTGACAAGCCTCAAAGGGAATCTCATCTTGATAGTCTTTATCCTTTATTTGTCTCTTGTCCATTCGATGAATGGGCGGTTATTTGTTCGGCTCCTGGAGATCGCTCTTTAAATCTTCTTATCGTGTGATCTCAGGGCCCATCGATGATTCCCACGATCTGATCCTACCTCTGCGTGACGTGCTGTCCTGGGAATACTCGAGCGCACGTCACTGCTCCTCATTCTTCCTGCACTGCACACCTTCAGCAGCTCACGTCCTGCGTTGTACCCTGCGGATGACCAAGTGTGGGGATTGTTGGTTCGAACCGAACAGTCAAAGTGAGTGACCGGACGTGCAATCAATGAGCCGATGGTGTCTTTGATTGCGTTTGTCGGTTTCGTGTGTTTGGAAAGTTTATTTTGTGTGACCACAAGGATAGAGGAAAACGGTTGTTTCAGGTTTTTTTTTGTTGTTGTTTGTAGAACTGTGCAGATCAAATATTTGGCATAAACTTAGTGATAACTTGTTTATGCAAATCAAGCACAACAATAAGTATGATGCGATGTATTCAGCAATTCGTAGGTATGAAGATCAGACATTCTATGATTGGCGTGAGGAATAATGGGTGGGGGATTGAGCGCTTTATCGCTAAGAAAACGTTGAGTAGTTGAAGAATGGGGGTTCTGGGACACCTCAAAATTTACATACAAGTGAGTGGGGGAAAAGGGAAAAACTTTTTGACACACTCCAAATCTCCCAATATTTCTTCCTATTTCTCTCTTCCCCAACTAAGCCATTAAGAAATATTAAATCCTTAATAGACCAACTACTTGGGGAGGGGAGGGGGAGGGGCAATGCAGGTCTTTCACATTATTCAAATATATATACTCAAACAGCAAACCCACGAATATTTTTACCTCCGCCACCAAAGGTGTAGGAAGTTTTCTTCACCCCTTTGTCTGTCTGTCTCTGTCTTTGTGTGCAGGATATCTCAAAAAGTTTTAGATGGATTCGTATGAAATTTTTTGGACAGGTTGGGTGAGTGACAAGGATGAACTGATTCGATTTTGGTGAAGATCCGAATCCGGATCTGATTACTAGAATTTTCAGTGATTCTTAACCATTGAGAGATTGGGCCAAAAACGATATTACAGCATGATTTCTCAAAAAGTTGTGGATAGTTTTGGACGAAACTTGGTGGACACGTTTGGTGTGTTACAAGGAAGAATTAATTCGATTTTGGTGAAGATCCGAATTCGGATCTGACTACTAGAATTAAAAAAAAAAAAGATTCTTAACCATTGAGAGATGGGGCCAAAAACGATATTGTAGCATGATTTCTCAAAAGGTTGTGGACGGATTCGGACGAAACTTGGTGAACACGGGTGTGTTGCAAATAGGAATTGATTCGATTTTGGTGAAGATCCGAATCTGGATATGAGAATTATTTAATTTTCGAAGTGCTTCTTAACCATTGAGAGATCGGGCCAAAAACGATACATGGCATGACATTTCAAAAATGTATTGGGCCAGATATGTTCTCGTGGATCAGGTATTACGTGGCGGAGGTATGCGCTCTACTGAATGTCCTAGTTTACGTATACCATTTTGTGGTTTAAGTGTCTTTGTTGAGAAGAGATGAAATGACAAGCCTCTCTTCCTGCTCTTGTCTAAGCATATAATTTTGAGATTGTAGTGGATAAGTTTTCCATTCAAGGATGGTTATTTTCTTTACATCCTCAAACTTATTTGTATAAATTTTCTTCAATAAGACTTACTTGATATGGCTCACATTCATTATACTCCACCAAGGCTGTGATTTTTCTCTTATGCCAGTAAAAAGGTGACGGTCGTCTGTTAAATTCAATGTATTTTATCTTGATATATATATTTTTTGTATACACTGTTGAGGCTCATATGAGAGCTAACACACAGAATGTACAACAAGGTGAGCAGGAGATTTGGTGGGAGAGAGAAGGAAAAAAAAGTGTGGAACAGAGACATGAGATCTGTGGAAGGGAGAGGGATGGGGCGGGGTACACGAGATAAACAAGATGGACACGACAGGGACTTTCAGGAAAGAAAGCAGGGTATTTGAAGGAGGTGGATTGGCGGAGCATAAAAGATCATGGTTTTAGAAGGGTGAAGATAAGAGATGGTGGTGAACAGCTGTTTTGAAGACCTGGAGGGAAGAGTGGGATTGAAGAGTGTGTGGGAGTTTGTTCCAAAGGCAGGGGAAAAGAGGATTGAAAGAGTGAAGGTGAGCAGTGATTCTTGATTTTGGTAGTTTTACCAGAAGTGGGTTGCTGGCGGACCTTGAGCGTGCTGCGGAAATATGGTGTGGGGGTGGGGGGGGACATATCTCAGACAGAGCAGGGGGGGCCGAGGCCAGAGAGGAGAAGGTAGAGGACAGACCACTGACCTGCCTGCGGTGAGGGAGTCAGAGACGAAAAGATTCAGCTTCATCGCAGGAGATGCCAATGATCCTAAAAGCCTTGGTTTCCACAGATTGCCTTCAGTTGGATTAGCCTTCCATTGGGTGAAGGCAAGTTGTTTCAGGACAACTGCCTCTCACCACAAGCTTTAGTGTACCATGGGTCGGACAACTGAAAATGAGAGGGGATAAATCTGTGTATGAGAGAGAAAGCAAGTTTCTTTGAAAGAATTCCCAGGACGAGTTGATGTCGAAGGAAGTGGAGATGGGAGACTTGTCAAAAGTTTGGCTGCTTGACGTCTCTGCCAGTCGGTCTGAGTGAAATGCCAGACTCGACGGCGCTCAGGTGGTTCTGTAATAACAGCCAGAGAAATGTCTACTTTGACAAGCATGGGGTCAGATGAACTGATTGGAGTGGAGGAAGAACAGCGGATATTTTCAGGGAAATTGGTCAAAATCAGATCCAGAAGAGATTGAGTACCGTTTGTTGAGATCCGGGTCGGGAAGTTGACAGATTGTGTTAGTCCCAATGAGTCACAGAAGCTCTTTGCTGAGGTTCAATGGCAGGTGAGAGAGGTACACACTCCCAGCCAACTGGCATGATGACAATTGAACTCACCACATATGAGGAAGAAATGGTTGGGATGAAAGTGATGTGGAATTTTTTAACCCACCCCGTTGTGATCGTTGAAGGATTTTCCCTGGTTGATTGTGGAATCCTATTTAACTTCAGGCAGAGTTTAACGTTTGTCCGATTTGGTTAAAAAATCCTGCATAAAACCCACTGACACTGATAACTGATGTCTACACTCGTCCTTGCATTGTGAAACAATTTATTTTCTCATTATCCACTATACACTTCTCACCCTCGTGCAATGAACTTAAGAATCCCCATTTGTTGCAATATTATTTGTTTCTATTTCATTTATTCTTACTTTTAGTTAACAGTTAAACCAACCCGATTCAATTCACTTCCACATTACATCAGAGTTTTATTCTAACTTTGTACTTGGTCAGGTCCAAGGAGTATAAGCCACTGAGATTCTAATACTTCCTCAGGTACTTGCACTGAAAAAATTTCACATTTCAAAGCATTTTATACTTTCATGGGAGAGTAGTGGGGGCTATCAACTCAGACTGCAGATGTGTCCTTCAGACGAGAAGCCACTTCGTACATTTTGAGGCAAAGGTTCGTTATCAGCTCAGGTCACACCGCTCCAGACCAAGACATTTATCAACATTTAGGGCAAAAGTCTCTTGGCCAGAAAGGACAGCCAATTCAACTTGTAGCATAAAACTTGCATTTCTAAAACTCCATTTGAACAATTTAGAATACATTAATATAAATTTTTCCCCATAGAAGTTGGTTCATGTTTTTGGTGAGCGAGATGTAAGTGGTGTCATCACTGTTTGGTGGAGAGAGAGGGCTGTGCATGGTGAGTGAAGAATATTCTTTGATGAAGAGAGCAACTGCGCCGCCAGGACGAGGCTCAGGTCTGCTATACCGGAGGAGGGAGTAATCAAAGGGTGGAGGAGCTCCTTGTGAGCCAACGGCCATCCATACTGTATCTCGTGCTCAACTGTCTGCGGACGTCTTCCTGCAGTTGGGTTACTTTTTGTGAGGAGGTGGGTGGCAGGATTTGCACTCCGACCACCATAAAACAGTTCATCCCACAAAGCATACCAAAAGCAAAAAGAAATCTGAAAACACACTCCGTGGGAGTACCTCCTGTTGAGCTGCCCTTCATAAGACAGCACACCGGATGACAGGATTGGGGAAAAGCCTTCAGGACCCTCAATCTTTGATGATAGGAGGGAAACCACGGGGTAACCTTCCAGGTTCAGATTGTGGAAGTGTGTCGTGGTGGTGTTGAGGTGTCATCCACGAGACTGCAGTCTCCTTGGGTTAACCTGAGGCCGTCACTTTGGGTTGGTGCCTGGCATGTCCCATCCCGAAGAGAGGATGATCACCTGTCTGTGTTATCATCTGAGCTCAAACGTTTGAACATCATTATTGCAGCACTCTCTGAGGTTCGGAGACCAGATAGTGGTGAGATCATGGCGGGTGGTTACACCCACAATTGGTCTGGTCGCTCTGATGGTCACCATGCCCAAGGAGTTGCTGTCGCTGTGTCCAATAAGTTGACTCCAATGATAATTGAGTAACACCGGTCAACAAGCGTATTATGAGACCAAGGATTCGTCACGACTTGGGTGTCATTTCCCTGGTCTCTGTATATGCTCCGACTGAGGCGGGTGATCTCACCGTGAAGGACGTATTCTATGACACGCTCGAGTCTGTGGCTGATCAGTGCCCCAGGCGAGATACTCTTCTAGTCTTGGGGGATTTTAATGCATCAATTGGAACTAATAAGGATGGTTATGAGACATGTGTTGGTCCCCATGGGTCTGGAACTGTGAACCGGAATAGCTCGAAGTTCCTTGACTTTACAAGAAGTCCATGGCTGGTTCATGGTTTCATCACCCATAGCTCATCACTGGACTTGGTGTTCCAACGCTGGTGGTGTGGCAAAGGAGATTGACCATGTCCTCGTTGATGGTCGCTGGAGGATGATCCAGAACTGCAGGGTCTACCGGAGTTCTCAATTCCTCAATACTGACCACAGGCTTGTTGTAGCTTAAATACAGAAGAATGGTACCATCCAAGCCAAGGCTGGATGTTGTCAATCTCAAATATGAGAGGGTAGCTGAGTAGTTTGCGAACAAGCTGAGTAGAGATTCGGGGGGTCTGGGTGCTTTGGGAGGGTGGGGGTGTTCGGGAGGTCCTGAAGAGTTGTGGAGTGCCTTAAACACCATCGTCCCTTTTGTTGCCAGTGTATGTCTTGGAACTCACCGTAGGGCGAAGTAGAATTTTGTCTCAAGGGATACTGGATACCATTGACCAAAGTCGCAGGGCCAGACTGAATGGCAGAACTGAGCTGTTCAGAGAGTTGAGGCGTAAAACTGTACGTGCGCTAAGGGTGGACAAGGAGGCCTATATGCGAGGAATCTGTGAGGGGTTCGAGCATCACCTGTGGTGACGTGATTGTCGTCCTGCTTACAGTGGAATTCGTGCATTGTGTTCATCCAAGCCCATCCCTCGGTGTACTGCAGTTGGAGCGGAGGGTGGTAGGCTCTTGACAGAGAATTCTGAAGTGAAGGCCTGCTGGGCCGGTTACTTTGAATGGTTGCACCAGGCTGATCCACCAGCTGTCGAGTTGGATGTCAGGGTGTTACTATTCCTCTTGCTGACTCTCCAATCAACTGTGGTCCACCTTAATTTGTAGAAACACAGGCTGCGGTGAACCGGTTGAAATGGGGTAAAGCTCCTGGGATTTGTCGCATCCATGCTGAACTTCTCAAGACTTGTTGAAATGCTGTACTCGTGTCGTTGCATGCAGCTCTTTGCTCTGCTTGGAGCACAGGCATCATCTCAACTGACTCGAAGAGGGGCCTTGTCCCTCTCTGGAAAGGGAAGGGTGATCGCCAAGACTGCAGCAACGACCGAGGGGTGACGTTGCTCTCAGTGCCGGGTAAGGTCTTTGCTCGGATAATTCTTGACAGGGTTCGCCACCATCTGCTTGAGCACCAGCGTCCAGAGCAGTCAGGCTTTCCACCAAAGAGGTCAACGATTGACCGTATTCTTGCTCTTTGGTTCCTCACCGAACGCAGACGAGAGTTTCGGCAGGGGCTGCTTGCAGCCTACGTTGATGTCTTTAAAGCGTTTGATTCAGTGAATTGGGATGCCCTCTGGAGGATTCTGCTGAGAGAGACTCAAATGAGATTTGCTACTTGCATAGTCCGTGAGTGTCATCTTCGGCTGTGTTGATATGTGGCTCATTTTCCTGACGCTGATTCTGCTCACCAGATTCTCTCAGTGAGGGAGTCTCGTGAGTGGAGGAGGCCAATGGGCCGACCACGTGTCTCGTGGTTGCAGCAGATTGATCAACATCTGAAGATGAGGATGGGCCAGGCATTTGCCTTGGAGATGGCCAGACGGAAGCCCTTGGAGTGGAAGGTGGACCCAGCAATGTGCTGTTTCCGGTGCATGCTCCCATACCTGACCTGAGTAACCTGGGAGAGATACTTGGGAGTCAGAGACATCAGCCAATAACTCTTAACTCGTACATATATGTGTATGTATGTATGTATGTATATATCTTCGTCTTCTTTCGGCTGCTTCCGTTAGGGGTCGCCACAGCGGATCATCCGTATGATCCGCATCGTGGTTTGGCACATGTTTTATGCCGGATGCCCTTCCTGACGCAACCCTGGGTCGCCTCTTACGACACAGGGATATGGTACACCTATTTTAACCGGGGTATACACCGGCCCAGTATACTGGTACTCATTTCGTCGACCTCGGAAGGATGACAGGCTGAGTCAACCCCCTGGTGTATTAATTCAGTGCCCAACGGGGCTTGAACTCAGGACCTCTTGGATCCCAAGCCGCTGCCCTAACCACTGCGCCAACAACAGGCTGTATATATATGTGTGTGTGTGTATATATATATGTGTGTGTGTGTATATATATATATGTGTGTGTGTGTATATATATATATATGTGTGTGTGTGTATGTATGTATATATATATATATATATATATATATATATATATATATATATATATATATATATATATATATATATATATTTGTGATGGATTTCACATTCGGATCTGAGTAATGCACATGACATCCACGTCCTCAGACAGTTATTTTCAGAATAGACCCATACCTTTGTCTGGTGGGATTCTAACTCTTTGATGCGTTGGAGAAGGGTAGTGAACAGGTTCCCTTTCTTTCTTCTGGGATAACCTTTTCCCCTTTACATCACATTCATGACGTATGATTTTACGTCGGTTTTCATTTGTGCATGAACGATATTCACCGTTCGTGCACACGAAAAGATAGCCGTTAGCCCACAGATACCCTTTCTATTCGCTTTCCATCAAGACACATTGGCTTGGAAATGCACAATTTTATTTTGGTTATCATTTTCACGTTGAACTTTCAGGATATTTGAGTCATAAATCACACTGCCGGCTTTTCCTGTGCAGTTCATTCTGACAGTCAAAATTGGCTGTGGCCTCGGATCATTTATCTTGGGACCCACTTTTTTCCATTGACGTTCGACACCCACCTTTTTTTTCCATTGGCGATCGACACCACGTCCAGCAGCTCTTCTTCGTGTCGGGCTGAACAAAGAGGTGATAATTGCCCGTTGATGTTGGGTGGGACTTTCATGTTTCTGTTCGGTCATTCTGGCAAATGGCTGCTTTCTGGTGTTCGTCCCGCACCCCGAACATGGCGTCATTGAAATGAATGCGAGGGAAAAACCTTCGGAGTGTAGGGCTTTATTTCACTTGATTGAAGTCGCTTCTACAGACACATCAGGGAATACATGTGCAGCAAGAAATACATGTGCAGCAAGGAGTACACGTGCAGCAAGGTATACACATGCAGTCGATCACCGCAAAATAAATCAGCAAGACGACGAGCAAAAATCAGCAAAATAAATCGGTATACTCTCAATTCTTACCATTCAACGAGCACCAAGTGAACCACCGCCGTAAATGACAATGCCCCAGGGACAATCCCACCGACCGCGCGGAATCTCGGTTTTATCTGTCCCGTGTGCGAGCCGC
>BROF01002608.1:152273-181354 GCA_024346535.1 Eptatretus burgeri
TTTTTTACACTCAACGACTTTTAAACGGTACCACTCAACTATTTTCATTGTTTACAATGAACGATTTAAATTGCTGTCACTCGCCTTTGTTTTTTGACGCTGGGGTTTGGAAATTTGAAGCGTTTCCTCTGAACGTGTTAAAACGCTCAAACTCGACTATTTTAAATAGACGCTGCCAATGGACAATTGGAATCACAGCCAAGCTAGACATCGAAGTGTGAACATCCTCGTCATGCCGAAGAAAAGTTTGAAGAATGCTGCAAATAAGTGTCCTGGCCGTGGCCGTGGACGCTGGCGCAAGGACGATCCATTATACCAACGTCTTTCAGCCTATGAGTAACTTAAAAGTAACGTCTGTCGACGTGTGGCAACGATCGCATAACGTGCCAGCAACACGTTAATTATAGGTTAGAAATAAGTTTCGGGTACGCTAAACATTACCTCGGCGTGTCTCAACTTATGATTAACTTACAAGTAGCATGTGTTGACGTCTGTCAACGATCGCAGACCGTGCATACAACTTGTAGCCAGCGTAGCGGAACGTGTGAGTTATACGCCGGCGGCATACGTCGTGAAATTTCAAGCATGCAAAAATTTGAGGACAACCGAAAAGTACAACGACGTATGGCAGTGTTTTTCAGCGTGCTCTCAATGTTATCAAAACTTACCCATACCGTATTCAACGTGTGCCAGCGTTTTAGAAAAAAATTTCAAAAATCGACATACGTTGGCTAAAACGGCAAGGTGTGACTGGGCCTTTAGGCCTGTGTTAATTGGGAGTTGCATCTCGTTCGATGGTTTTTTTTTTTTTTTTCCATTTTAAACCCATTTTAGGAAGCTCTCGATGAATGGTGCTTTTACTGACGTTGCTTCCAGAGTCTGTTTTGAACTCGCTCGTGAGTGCTGCAACCGATGGCAGACGATTTTTCCACTCTATGTGCTTCAGCCCTCGGCGTTCCCCTCCTGTGAGCTTGTGTGGTCTCCCACTTCGCGGCTGAGCTGTTGATCTTAGACATTTCCACTTCACAATAACAGCACGTACAGTGACTGGGCAGCTATAGCAGGGCAGAGATTTGATGAACTGACTTGTTGGAAAGGTGCCATCCTGTGACAGTGCCTCATTGAAAGTCACTGAGCTCTTCAGTACGGCCCATTCTACTACCAATGTTTTTGTCTACGGAGATTGCATGGCTGTGTGCTTGATTTTTT
Organism: Eptatretus burgeri; assembly: GCA_024346535.1. Taxonomy (NCBI): domain Eukaryota; kingdom Metazoa; phylum Chordata; class Myxini; order Myxiniformes; family Myxinidae; genus Eptatretus; species Eptatretus burgeri. Next base: position 153,483 of record BROF01002608.1, read on the forward strand.
TTTTATACACCTGTCAGCAATGGTTGTGCCTGAAATAGCCGAATCCACTAATGAGAAGGGGTGTCCGCATACTTTTGTCCATGTAGTATAACTAATGTCATAGATGCTGGAAAAACAGTGGTAAAACTTGAAATTTATTTTATTTATATTTCTTTAAATGTTTTCAAACCTTTTATTTGAAATCAATTGTAAACTTGAAGAATATAAAAAACAAATCACCTTCATAATACTTCCAAGAACCTTTATAGTATTGAACACTGTGTGAGGTATCATGTTCGATGAACTCTACTTCCTTCTGCCATCAAAGGTGGACAGAGGTTATGTTTTCACCCCTGTCTGTGAACAGGATATCTCAAAAAGTTGTGGAAGGATTCCGACAATTTGATGTACACGTTGGATGTGGCATGAGGACTAATTGATTTGATTTTGGTGAAGATCTGGTTAAGAGAATTAAAAACATTCATTTTTTTTAACGTGATTCTTCACCATTGTGAGATGGGGCCAATATTTCAAACTCTCAGCACGATAGTTCAAAAAGTTGTGGACGAGTTATGACAAAATTTGGTGCATGAAGTGGTTAGGTGACGAGAACGATCTGAATTGATTTTGGTTCACGCCCGGTTCCAGATCCGGCCTATCAGTGGAATACAAAATGTAAACTGTTCAGCCTGTTTGAGGTACGCGCTCTACCGAGTGCCGTTCTCATTTATTCATGTACTCATTCTTGGTGGGATTGAGCCAAATGCTCTCTTTTTTTTTTCTGTTGCGTAGATGAACGAGAACGACGCATTATTTTCATTCTGAACAACCCTCTTGATCCAAGTGACTTGCAACATCTTCAGTCAATCCTTTCTCTTGAAAGTGAGCGCCGCTCCAATGGATTGAAACTATTCAGAATGTTAACAGACCACGAAGGAAGGATGCGTCTCATTGGGTCGGCAGAAGATGTCAAGGTGGGTTGTAATTGTAAATGCCCTGCCTGTGTAGATTAAGGGGAGGGGGAGGAGGACACCGTCTTGCTTGGTACCTAACTTCAGTTCATTCACTCTTGTTGTAGTGGACCAGCCAATATGGGATTTTACGCTTTTTATGGCATTGTTTGTTAATCGCAGGCAACCACGCTAGATCATTCATTCATAGGATGAGGAAGTAAATGTGGGTGGATCCCACCCTCTATTTCGAATTTCAAGGTCAAATATGATCAAAATGGGCATTTTTTGAGGGATTTTACATGAATTTAAACCTCATTGAATGTATATAATTGTTTAAAAAATATATTTATTACGATGTAGATGTACCCAGACTCTTAAATTTTATGTCATACCTTTAATGTATATGGTGTGATGAAACAAGAGTATTTTTTTTTCATGAAAACGTACAGTTTAATCAAATGATGCTGGTAACTGGCCATTATGCCGATGCCACAATATGTATTAACTCTGCATCGATATGATGTGTCTGTGTGCCAATGAAAGAAGGGGAAATGAAGTGTCTTGAAGGCCAACACGTACATCTTTATCTGCATGAGTCTTTGGCCAGCTGCATCGCATCGCATCGCATCGCATCGCATCGCATCGCATCCTCAGACGACTCCTTCCAAGCCGAGGTGTCAATGGGAGATGAGATATCTTTGCGTGGTAGTTGGCGCATGCAGTGCGTCAAGTTCCATGGCATCGCTTGTTGGTGGTGGCTTATCCAGACCATTCTTGGCATTACCAAAGAGTTGGAGCCTGGCATGGTTGACGGTTGGCTGCTCAGGTGTGCCATACAGGTGACGCACAAGCTCTTCACGAGGACAGAGTTCTCTGTCACGACCCATTCCCTTGACAAGGAGTAGTTGGTTCTTGAACGGTTTCCAGCACTACTTCTTCCCATAGCCATTGAAGGAAGAGGTTGTATCACAACCTGTTGGTGCATGGAAGCTGAGCAGGTTATACCTCACAGGTTGTGCAAGTCTCTCAAACACTGCATGTATTGGGTAATATTTCTGCTTCTTTGACCTTCCAGAGATCATCCATATTTCAGCTGCTTTTGTTGATTATGAAGTGCAGCATGACATCAGTGTGTCAACAGATGACCTGCAGTCTTAGGTATCCTTCATTGACTGGAGCATCAGCCTGGTGTCTGCCTCCTCCTGATTACCTTGAACCCTGACATCGTCTCTCCTTGACCTTGCACCTGTAACATCAGAGAATCTGCCTCCTGTTGCCAGCTCGTATTGTTCTGATTGATGTTTACCTTTCTTCTTGATGGCATCGAACAATAACTTGTCAAGCTCAGCCTCGTTTTCATCCAAGGAAATGAAATGGCTCCAAACTTGTGGGAATGGGACACGTGTCCATCGATCTTGCAAATTGGCTTCTTCTTGCCCAATCGCTTTGACGGCGTCACTGCCTTGATCGAGCCCTCCCCAATATTAGTGGAGTGGTCGAGGCCAAAAAAGGGCCTTATTTAAGGAGTTACCCATCCACACTTTAGAACAAGGCAAATTAGGTGTCGTTGGATTCGTTAGGATGTCTACTTTATGAAAAACGATGTTTTACAGTCAGTTTCTGATTAAAACATGGCCATTTAACCCATAAAACGCATAGAAAATTGAGCATTATGGAATATCTTAATAATTGTTATTTTGGCACTTACAAAGATTGAAAACTTGGTAACGTCACATTAATTCCTTTCTGCCAAGTACACTCAATATTTGGGGTTAACCCACTTCAGCTGGCCCAAAATAGCCCACAATCGGGGGGAAGTTTTAACACACTATTTACACCATCATGTCCGTATCATCTCCGACTTCATCTCCATTTGCCACCTCACTTATCTCCGGCCGATTCTCACATTCTCCACCACAGGAACAAATGTCAATGCACTCAAGTCCAGCAATGACACACTGGCATTTCTGTCCGCGACAACCTTTGTCAGTGCAGTACAAATGAGTTAGGTCTCGAACCTCTGCTGGTGCCGATTCATTCTGGTACATTGTTGGACGCAGTTCATCCTTTGCATTCACATGCCAACCATGGCCAACTGGGTTCATGTTCTCAGGTTTTGTGACGTGACTCTGACACCACACTGCTACTTGGTATTGGGCCCGCAATACTGTACATGTTGTTCGAAGGCATCATCTGTTGGTGGCAGTATCGATGCGGGCTTATCAGTGGTGGTGTCGAGTACGAAACGAAGCTCATTCAGTGAACTGAGATTTTTAGTTTATTTTTACCATGCATGAGAAGGACAAATCGCCTTGTGTTATCTCGGAAAGTAGGCACATCTTGGAATGCTTCCAGGCCCTGTAAGGCATCTGAATTTTTGGTGAGAGTTGAATATGCCGTTCGCTTTCCAAGTCTGTATGGAGCACTTGTCGTGTCACATCCTGACAGAGCATGCGCGGCTGGTAAGGACTTGCATGCTGCTTTGCCGAGTTTGGTACTGATATGGTGAACAGGTATGAATCGTTCCGTTGAGCCGAATTTCCCTGAGTGCCCAGCATGCATATATACTTCATCGGCCAGTGCTCCCCCGCTCCAGTAATACACCAACGAGACCAGGACATCCGTGTCGTCACACCGAATGATTATCCTTGGATGGTCTCTCGATAACATGATTGCATGCAATACCAGACGAGTGTCCGCCTCCTCTTGTGTGCTGTACAACCGCTCAAGACTGGACACACCCACTTCATTCAGAACTTTGACCACTTCTCCATCTTCAAATCCACCTGCCAGTACTACCGATTTATCTGCAGGCAGGAGATCTTGTCCATTGTCGCAGATGTACTGACAGATGAATGAAGCGAGACTAGCCTTGTTGGTATTGGTTTTGAGGAAGTTCCTGTAGTTCGGGACGTCCCTGTTCCCTGAGAGGAAATCCATCATTCCTCGTTTGTGTCGTTCAGTCAACTTAATTGAATGTTCTCTGTCGTACCGGTCAAAGACCAACGTCAATGGAAGGATCCATGTCATTGTTCTTCAGAAGATGCACAGTTCGGTTCAGAACCACCTTTCCAAGATCATTGAAAGTCTTGAAATGATTCTCGTTCAGGGCCTGACACATTGCCATGCCATCAATGCGGTATGCAGCAGACTGCGATGACGTCGGGGAATTCTGACTTGGAAGGACAAGAATTTCATCCGTATTTGCTTCCAGCTTTTTGGCAAGATCTGCTTTGTTGGTTTTCCTCATCGAACCATCGTCATGGAACAGCTGCCAGTTCGTAGGAGAGGACCTTGTGCATAATCCACGTCACGGTTCTTTGACACTGCAAGCAGTCTTCTGAAGAGTACCTCCATATCGATCATTATCTTCCTATCCTTATCACTGGAAAGACACTTCCTCATAGCAGAAAACGTTTTGACTACTGTCTTGGGGATTGGATCCCAGAAATTCCTCTTCTTTTCGTCCCCAAGCCTTTCTTTTGTGAACTGATTGAACATTTCCCGACCCTTTTGTTGCACTCCATTCATCGACTCTTTGACTTCTTCTGATGCCACCTGACCACTAGTTATATTAACTCAGGAGGTTGCCACACTTTCCAGGTCAAATGGATCTTGGCATTGTTCCTTGATGTATTCCTTGATGACTTTAACATCATTCTGGTCCTTGGTCACTCGAGCACGTCCAAGTTCTTCATGTGTATTCTTGGACTTGGTAGGTGTACACATTTCTTTGAATCATTCTGCGTATTCCCCGGTTATGTGGCGGGTCAGCAGCCAGCGAACTAAGGCTCCTTTCCTCAGTGTGTAACCGATGACACCACCTTGGCTTTTAGCCTCGTGATTGATACTCTGTTCGAGAGCCTGATCCATAGGAGCGCAGTTGAAAGTCCTTTCTGAGCGTTTCACAACGAAACCACCTTCCGACATGTGCTGAAACATTCGTGGAGCTGACACCTCCAAGTGACGCATTTCCGCAACATAGACTGGGGTGTATCATGCATAGTTGTTGCGGCCTGCCAGGAAGAAGTACGGTATGACTTCAAGGACGGCGGGAAGGTGCATTTCAAAATCGGCCTCACGGTCTGCCCAAAGTAACTTCAAGAGGGTGTCACCAGCATCCAGAAAGCTAATCCAGTAACGAAATGTTGCTGATTGTTCTCTTCCTGTGTCTTTGAACTTCTTCATTGTACTGAGAAGAAAGGATGACAAGCGCATTTCAATCTCCTGACACACAGCAGTGCAGACTTCTGGGGATTGTATTTTGAAGGTATTCTCTAGATCTGCAATGAAGTGTGTGTGGTCTCATCATCCAACCAGGGCAACTTGTTTTTCATTGCAAAGGTTTCGGCAGCTGATAGAAACAAGTGAAACAGTGCTTCGTGTACCAGTCTGATTCCTCTTCGACCTCTGGCATACTGCTTCCCTCACAACATCAAACTCACGGACGCATCAGCATACACTTCAGGTACTGTCAGCATGTTGTGGAGACCACCATCACTAAACAGCTTCCCTATACTAGCTATGAAAGCCATAGTGAGATGCATCCCACCAAGCCTCATCGTCACTCAACCAGCCAAGGGATCTGGCTCAGTCCAGAGAATCTGTTCAGTCTTGCTATGTATTGCCACGTCAGCAGTGACCAGAACATGTTCTTGTCCCAATGCAGTTGCGATTTCAACCAATTTGAGCAAAGTCGTGTAGATCGTAGAGAAGTCAGAGGGTGGCGCATTAATGAATGGAAGATACCATATTCGAGTCAGTGGAATTTCTCTCTTGCTAACTAGAGAATTGAATCCACCCCAAGCCGGAACATGTGAGGTTTCAGGGGCACTTGCACGGGCCATTTCCCAAATCAAGTCTTTTCGTACCACATCACTAGCAGACTTATCCAGTTCTTTGACTTCCCATTTCACACATGGTTCTGGTTTGGTATGGGGTTTGTTGTAGCGTTTTCATCCTCATCACAGCTCTGTGCATCTAGGGTTTTTAGGTTTGATCTTGGAATGCAAGGTGTTTCTTCTGGCCTCGGGGACCTTTGATACAACACCACAGCCATTGAATGTGTAGTGTTCGTTCCATCTATTGTCTGTTCATTTTGATCGAAATTGTTAATTGCGGCATCAACAGTGGTCTTTATAACATTCTCAGGATCATAGACAGAAATGTCACATGGTATATGAACGTCAGACATGGTTGACAGCTGGTCCAAAGCAATGGCAGTGAGGAATCTATGCACTTCATCATAAGGTATGCTGTGTCCAAGAGAGGACAGGTCATCTATCAGTTCTCGACTACCATGGTCGTGGTGCAGCTTGACACCTAAACCAAATGTTATTGGGGTATGGATTTTACAAACGAGAGAAATCATGTTGTGACATATTGCAAGAACTCTCATTTCAATGTTTCCCATGCCAGCCTCAGATTCATAGCTTGTAGCGCTGTCAAAGTCTTTCTTTGAAGTACACAATGCAATGAAATCGTACAAACGATTCGGAACAAAGTCCTTGCACTTTTTTGTCTCCATATTCCCACTAGAATCATAACGATCATATTGAAATGTATTGTCACCGATACATTTCCTGACGATACCAGCTGCCTTATGCAAGACAACAGTGTCCTCTTCTGAATTGACATCAGAGGATTTGAGTTCACATTCACAAATTTCATTTACATGCAGTTGTAGCCTCACGTGTTTCAAGGCCTCAGCAACTGTGATGTCCCCTGAGCATACAAGATCAGACTTCCCAGGCTGGACGATGAATGAAATCCTGTCTCCGGAATGCTTCTGTAATTTCTCCTTCAAACTCCATGTAGTACAAGACTCGTTGGTTTTAGAGTTGACCTCTGCTGATATAGCGACCAATACTTCATTCAGGACAGACACGGTTGTGATCAATGTCCTTACACAAACTTTTGAAGGCACACGCATTGTCAGATTTATCAACCTTGGCACTAGCAGCTTTAATATTGTTAAGCGAGATGTAATGCGAATAGCAAGAGCGATGATATTTTGCATCCATTGCAAACAACTCTGTGTTTGACAGCATTCGCATTTGAACTCAGTCGTCCCATTAAAGTGGGTTTCAACCCCAAATATTGTGAGAGTGTACTTGGCAGAAAGGAATTAATGGGATGTTACCACGTTTTCAATCTTTATAAGTGCCAAAATAACAATTATGAAGATATTTCAAAATTCTCAATTTTTTTTATGGGTTAAATGGCCATGTTTTAATTGGAATCTGACTGTAAAACATCGTTTTTCACAAAGTAGACATCCTAACGAATCCAACGATACCTAATTTGCCTTGTTCTAAAGTGTGGAGGGGTCAAGCTAAATTTTTGGCTCTTGGCCGCTCCACGATATACTGATCAAATGCCACAACAACTCTTGTATGCTCTATAAAGTGACGTCATTTCTTTGTATGGACACATAAACGTAGTCACCATGAGACTTGGATCCGTGCATGACAGTCTATCAGCACATGTGTTCATATCAGCATCTGGAACTTCCAGGGGTGTGTGAAGTCCTGCGATGAAGATGCTGATCAGCTCCGCCTTTGGGGTCAAGTTCATCTCTCCTTCAGCCTTGGCCAGGGCTGATGGGATTGGGGACAGTTCATGCTTGAGGATATTTATAGTGTCTTCAGAAAGTATTCACACCTCTCGACCTTTTTCACATTTTGTTGTTACAGCCTGAATTTAAAATAGATTTAATTTTTTTTTTAATGGTCACTGATCTACACATTAATTTGTAAAAAAACAAATTCCCCATAATGACAGTGAAAAAATGTTTTGAGAATTTTTTTACAAATTAATTAATAAAAGAAAAGCTGAAATGTCCTAAGTCAATAAGTATTCAACCCCTTTGCGATGACACTCTAAATTGAGCTCAGGTGCATCCAATTTACTTTGATCATCCTTGAGATGTCTCTACAACTTCATTGGAGTCCACGTGTGGCCAATTCAATTGAATACACGTGATTTAGAAACAAACACACCTTTCTACATGAGGTGCCACAGTTAACAGTGCATGTCAGAGCAGAAACTCCACCATGAAGTCCAAGGAACTGTCTGTAGAATGCTGAGATTGAATTGTTAGGAGGCATAGATCTGGGGAAGGGTATAAAACAATTTATAGAATGTTGAAAGTTCCCAAGAGCACAGTGAGCTCCATCCATCATTAGGAAATGGAAAGAATACAAGGCACCTATCAACAAAGTCAATTCTTATTGGACGTTCTCTTCTGATGCGTCATCACCTCCCAATGGTCTAGGTGGGAGGATCCTGTTCAAGGTTCAGCTCTCCAATTGGAGGTTGCAGGGTCTGAGGCGAAGCCGCTTCAGCTGTTGTAGAATCTTCTTCGTAACCATCCGTGATCATGAGACAAGTTTGTGTTCCTCTTCTTCTTTGCACAAATAAGCAAAACGAGTGGACAAACTTTTTTGCCGACATAACATGGGGTCCGTGGAATAGATAAATGTCGTTTCTAGTATTCGGAGATGTGTTATACTGAGTGTTCTACTCAATATCTAGAATGCATCCACATTATAATTTTTAGCACAGTTTGCATTGTCAAGCAAATGCTGTCCAATAGCAGATACACACGACGTTGGGACCTTCCTACAAGCACGTACCGTCTGTATTCGTGTACCAATTGTGTTTTTCCTGATGAACAAAGGGACGTGCTGTTTGATTCTGTCAGTCAAAGTCTGGGTAGTTCTGCCTACATACCGAGCATCACATCGGCACTTGAACTCGTAAATAAAATTGCTAAGTTTTGAGGCAGGCAGAACATCCTTCTTAACTGCAGGAATCAGACGTCGAGAGGTGAAAATCACTCTTGGACGAATGGCCAGATACGTGTTTGCGACGCATCTTTTGATTTGTTCCTCGTATCTTTGTGCCATTTTCCCTTACCATGGAATATTGATGTAGACGGGGGCACTTTTCAGGACCCATCTTCCGTTCATCTACAGCAGTGAGGAATTTGTGCATAAACCTCCTGAGCAAAACGTTTCACCTTTAAACGATCAATGTTTCGATCGTTTCTCTGTCTTGCGGCCAATTTGACATGGTCATCAATCTTTGGGATACATCTACATAGACGTACCATGTCAAAGAAGGACAAAAACGGGAGTTTTGAAACGTTTTGGTTCTATCATTCGTGATTCTTCAAAACGTGTTCTCAATTTGTCGGACTATACCCCATCTGACACCGAGAGGTTTGTTCTCCCTCATGGTTCGGGTTCAGCATGCCAAACAACATCAAAAGAGAGGGAGTTTTTGCACAGTTTGAGCTTCTTTATGAGCAGTTGAGTAAACATTATGCAGTTTCCATTGAAGCAGATCAGGCGATGAAGGCTCGATGTTTGTTATTCAGCATATGCTTACTGTGGGGCCCCAAACGACCTTTCTGACTTGTATTTACAAAGGGAATGCATTACTGCCGTGAAGAATTTCAGAAGAAACCCTGAAATCCACATCTGTAAACCTGACAAAGGCTCTGGTGTGGTTATTTTAAACCAGGTGGACTACGTGAACAAAATGTTGGTTATTCCACAGGATAAGTCCAAGTTTCGACAGCTGGGAAGCGTGGATACATATGACTTTGAGAGTGAAATGGGTAAGAGGTTGCTCCAACTGCATAAACGTGGTGAACTGTCAAGGGAATATTACAAGAGGATCAAGCCGGTAGGCTCTCTTTGTCCGAGAATGTACGGTCTACCGAGGGTTCACAAGCAGAATGTTCTACTGAGACCAATTCTGTCCATGGTCGGCTCTGCCCAGCATCAGCTGGTGAAATGGTTTTGAGAGTTACTGCAACCAGTGCTCGAGTCGGTCTCCAGGTTCGTCGTCAAAGATTCTTTCACTTTTGCTGATGCCATAAGGGAGACGTGTCCGACTGGTTTGGAGAATGTAATGTGTTCTTTTGACATTTGACATTGATTGGCATCCTCAGTGAGAATGGATATCCTGAGTATATCATCAGGAGGTTTATGCACAAATTCCTCACTGCTACAGATGAACGGAAGATGGGTCCTGAAAAGTTCCCGGTCTGCACCATTTTCCCTTTCCAAGGAATCTTGATGGAAAGATATGAGGAACAAATCAAAAGATGTCTCAAACACCTATCTGGCCGTTCGTCCAAGAGTGATTTTCACCTCTCGACGTCTGATTCCTGCAGTTAAGAAGGATGTTCTGCCTGCCCCAAAACTTAGCAATATTATTTATGAGTTCAAGTGCCGATGTGATGCTCGGTATGTAGGCAGAACTACCCAGACTCTGACAGAATCAAACAGCACGTCCCATTGTCCATCGGGAAAAACACAATTGGTACATGAATACGACGGTACGTGCTTGTAGGAAGGTCCCAACGTCGTATGCATCTGCTATTGGACAGCATTTGATTGAGAATGCAAGCTGTGCTGAACATTATAATGTGGATGCATTCAAGACATTGAGTAGCGGATGAAGCATAACACATCTCCGAATACTAGAAACGACATTTATCTATTCCACGGACACCATGTTGTGTCGGCAAAAAGAGTTTGTCCACTCGCTTTGCTTATTTGTGCAAAGAAGAAGAGGAACACGAACTCGTCTCATGATCACGGATGGTTACGAAGAAGATTCTACAACAGCCTTAGCAGCTGCGCTTCGCACTCTGCAACCTCCAATTGGAGAGCTGAATCCTGAACAGGCTCCTCCCACCTTGACCATTGGGAGGTGGTGACTCATCAGTCGAGAACGTCCAATCAGAATGGACTTTGATAGGTGCCTATTAGACTGTTCTTCTTCATTACTCACTCACTTTTCCCGAATTTCACCTGAAGACAGCACAATGTAAATTCTCTCAATTTAACCCATTCCTCCCACAGGTATGTACATCATAAATAGCCCTTTTCTGAAAAATGTGGCTTGGTTCCCAGTTATTTTTTTTTTTAATTTAATTTAATTTTAAGCTCTTTGTTTTGTTTGTACAACCATAGATACAGTACTCAGATGGAACTTTTCAGGGTACCTTGTGCAGACATGTTTTATTTTATTTATATTATTGTTGTGTTTTTTTTTTTTTTTAATCGATAGCACTTAACTGCTTAGTGTGATGGTGTGCACTATTCAACCATGGTGTGTGATGTGTGTGTTGTATGTTCAGAAACTTGATCAAAGGAGTGTGTCTGGTGAACAAAGTACTGAAGGTTGTGATCAAATAGTGGACCTGGCTGGTGTGATGGAAGGTGTTCCAGGTGCTGCAACCAAGTAGGTTTGCTCTTTTGTGATGGGATTGTTTTCTATTTTTTTTGCATCCTACTAGCAACTGGGTGAACAGCAAATATAAAAAAACACACCTATCCTTTTGATATGCAGTGTCAAGGCTCATTCAGTCGTTTAACAACAAAGTGGAAAGTTATCAACCAGCAGGAGGATGAAGGGGAGTCGGTGGGAAAGGGACTCTCTCACAGCACACCCTCACACACACATTGACTCGACTAGTCTATCTGTTCCACTACAGAATGAAGGAATCCCTCACCATTTTCCGTACTCGTTGGAAGAGTGACAACACAGAACGGATCAGGACGCAACATGAGAAAAAGAAAAGCAGAAAGAGAAGGGGGGGATATTCTCAATCAATAGCAGGGTGAAGGAAGAAATAGACTGAGACGAACAATTAAAGGATGTGGTTTATCATGAGGGGTAAGGGAGAACGGGTGGACAAAATGGATACAGAAGTAAAATATGTGAGGAGGAATGAAGGGGGTGGGGTGGGTTAATGGGTGTAGAAACGATCATTGTTTTGATTTGGGCACCATCTGAGATGGTGGTGAACAACTGTCTTGAAGACCAAGATGAAAGAGTTGTGGAATTGAAGATTGAAGAGATTGTGGAATTTAGTTCCACAGCTGGGGGAAAAAAAGATGCATGAATGAGTGGAGGTAAGCAGTGATTCTGGTTTAGGGGAGTTTCATAAGGGGGTTGCTGGTGGACAATGTGTGCCCTGTATATACATATGGGTGGGCAAAGCATAGAAAAACCAAAGAGGAGGTGGAAGAAGACACAGAGACCACCGACCTGTCTGCAATGGCAAAGTGATAGGCTTATAAACTCCGATTCATCGTGGGGGATTCAAATAATCTTCAAATTGAATTCTCTTCATCCTGCTCTCAAGTTCACGATAGAATTGGAAAATTCTAATTGCTTATCCTTCCTGGACGTCCTCGTCGAGAGATCTGCATCTTCATTGACTATGTCCATCGATAGAAAGCCCACTTTCACCGGCCAGTATACTCGATGGGACTCTTTTAGTTCAACGACATACAAGATTGGTTTGATCAACATGATTCTTCAAAGTGATTCTTTGGACTCCGCCTTAGAGGCGGAGCCGCTAAGGCTGTTGTAGAATCTTCTTTGGAACCATCCGTGATCATGAGACGAGTTCGTGTTCCTCTTCTTCTTTGCACAAATAAGCAAAGCGAGTGGACAAACTCTTTTTGCCGACATAACATGGGGTCCGTGGAATAGATAAATGTCGTTTCTAGTATTCGGAGATGCGTTATACTTCGGAGGTGATGACTTCCTGTTCTGTATCGTTACTGGTGATGAAAGTTTGTTCCACCATTTCCACCCAGAAACCAAGCAGCAAAGCATGGAATGGCATTACTCCACATCTCAAAAAGAAAAAGAAGGCCATAAGAGTACTCTCCGCCGGCAAAGTTATGGAAACCGTCTTCTGGGATGCCGTGGGATTCATAGCGGTTAATTTCCTGCCCAAAATGGGAAACCATCATGGTGCCTTGCTATGTTCAGATGCTCAAAAAGCTGAAATGTGCACTTTGGGAAAAGCACCCGATGGAAAAAGCTGTCATATTTCAACATGACGGCGCTCGACCTCACTCTGCACGTCTTACATCGGAGGAAATCTCAAACAATGCCTGTTATTACTTGGGAATTTTAATTTTTTTTGAAAAGTACGTTGATGCCTCTGTTTCTTTGTTACTTGCAAAATCGAAGATTTTTCATGTATATTGGTTGGTCGATTTTGTTATTCTGTCTGTTTCTGTCAATCGCCGACAAGTCACAATTCTAAACTGATCGTCATGAAACTTTACCAAGTTGTGGAGGTAGTCTCAACTGAGAAGCCTATTGGTTCGTGGGCGCCAGCAGTGACCACTATTTTCGTTGTATCTGTGTGTCTGTCTGTCTGTTTGTGACTCTCTCCAGAGCATAGCTCCGTGACATTTGATGCGATCTTGATGAAACCTGGACACAAGCTAGATATCATGGTCTCGTTGTGTCTTTTTGTATGAGGGGCATCCCGCGCCCACTTGAACTTTTTATTTATTTTAATTTTTTTTTCTCTTTTTTTTTTTCCTCACAATTTCATTTCCTAGAAGCTGTGCGTAATGTCCATAAGTACAACATATAAAAAAAATCCGATTTGATTTGGTCAATTTTGACGGAAGAGATAGGTTTTTATGGTAGGGCTTCCTCAAAAGCTTCCACTAACTCAATTGTACCTATCGTGGCATTGTTCAATAATGCCCGCAAACCATCGTCGCCTCCTGGCTAGTTGATTTTTTGAGGTAAGATTTCTAAAATCGTCATTTTTCATCCGATTAACTTGAAAGTTGAACAAGATTTTCATATCGGCTTATTGAGTTCAACTTCGGCCAAAAGGTCAAGATAGGCCAAAGGTCAACAACTTCGGCAAGATTTCTAAAATCCTCAATTTTCATCCAATTGACTTGAAATTTGAAGAGGATTTATATTTTAAGTCTATGAATTCAACCACCGATTTATTTTTGAGGTCAACATAGGCCAAATGCTTAACATGTAACAAAAGGTCAACAAAGGCCAAATTTCTAAAATTTTCTATTATTATCTGATTATCTTCAAATTTGAAGAGCATTTGCATATCAGGTCACTGAATTCAACCACCAATTAATTTTAGGTTAACATCGGCCAAAAGGTCAACATGGTCCAAATTTCTGAAATTGTCAATATTCATACGATTGACTTGAAATTTGAAGACCATTTGAATATCAGCTCACTGAATACAACCACCAATTATTTTTATGGTCAGCACATGCCAAAAGGCCAACATAGGCCAAAGGTCAACAACTTAAGATCACTTTCTAAAATCTTCAATTTTCATACGATTGACTTTATTGACCTGAATTCAACCACCAGTTATCTCGAAGGTCAAAAGGTCAACAAAAGCCTAATTTCTAAAATTGATGGATCGGGCCAAAAACTAAATATATTGTTACGAATTTCGCCCGCATGGCGTGCAATCGGCCACGTAACTCAAATCGCGACGCGTCGCCCACCGGAACGGACAATTCAGTCGTGACCCTCTTGGAACTACCGCCAAGGAGCTAGCCACGGGTGGGGGTTTAACCTCACCACAACCCAGTCCGCATTCCACCCGCGCGAAATAGGGTGAATCGCCGAATGTTGATATACCTAAGTACCCGCGCGGGTAGCGTACCGAGGAGTTGTACCACGCTGCAGGTCGACTCCGGACACGAACCGCTTAAGCGGCTCGTTCCGTGCTGCAGGGATAACCGAGCGGAGTTATCGTTGACCTTGACGGTTCAGATTATTTATTGGGTGTCTACACCCGCTACCAATCCCTTACGTGATGCAAGATGGCACTTTTAAACAAAGGAAAATACGCAACGATACGGGAAACAGTTCACCAAGCAAGGACATTTATTATACAACACGTAAGCAGGCAAATAGGAACAAAAGCAGGCAAAGAAAAGCAAGAGCAAGCACTACGACCAAATATAATGAATAAATGAAGTCACTTTCGCAGTTTCTACTTTACAAGACACGGCACCACAAGATCCATACAAAACCCCGAAAAGAAAATGGTGACTTCCCTTTGGGCCGTCGAGTCCTCCTACGACCGTCGGCGTGGTCGCGCCTGGCCCCGACTCCTCTCGCGGTCTGCGAGCTCTCTCCAGCACTCCTCGCCCAAACGCGCAAGTCCGCCATACCACCGGCGCTGCCGCGTCTCCCGTCCGTGCCTCCGTGGACAGGCCGCCCACCAAACCGCGAGCACAGGACCAGAACGAGCCAAGACCCAGCCTCCACAGCTGCCAGAGCAGACGAGCACAGAGGAAGAAGAAACACAAAGCCAGGACCAGGACGAGAGAAGAGGGAGTGAGATCCACGAGGAAGGAGAAGAAGAAAAAGAAGAAGCACGCACCCTACGCGCGTCCGCCCTTTGCTCCGCCCCGTTCTCGGCTCCACCTCTCTTCGAGGCGTTTCCAGAAAGCTCTCGAAGGGGGGTGTGCCCCCACTCCGACCGCCTCACACCGTGCATCCACCAATCGGGATCGAGCTGCCCCCCCCTTCACACTAAGCGTGGTGGGGGGGGGGATTCAGGCGGGGAAATTAGGTGGGAAAACCCCACAGGCGTTGTTGGTTTTCTTCTCCATGTGCCGCAAGCCCACTTTCTCGGACCCTTTCCAACGCGGAAAGGGTCGTAGCGTGGTCCGTGGAGAACAGCGTTCGGAGTGCGGGAAGTGGCGAAGGTGGTGCTGTTGTAGGTTTGATCCAAAATAACGATAGAACAGAAAAACGGCTATCTCAAAGGATCACAGCCCGGTGAACACGGAAATTCCCTCTAAACAACGGTGGGGAAATCTAACTACACACATACCTATCGTCATAACTGATCGAAGGACCCTTAATGGTGTATTGCGAATTTCCACAGCCGTAACAATATCATTATCTCAAAAAGTTGTGGATGACTTTTGACAAAACGAGGTGGGTGAGTTGGTTATGTGACAAGAACAAGCGGATTCATTTTTGGTTCAGATCCAGCCCATCAGTGGGGATACAAAATGTAAACTGTTGAACTTGGCAGAGGTATGTGCTATACCAAGTGCTGTTCCACTTTGTTCTGTTTTGCCAAGTGTTGCTCTATGAGTGATTTTTCATTCTGTCTGTCTGTGTTCTGTTCTGTTCTGTTTGTCTGTCTGTCTTATTACTTAACGGTTTATTAATTTTTTGCAAGTATGTTGATCTGTTCTATTTGTTTATCTGTCTGCTCACCTTTCGTCACTTAAAACTCACAATTTTAAACCGATCTTCATGAAGCTTCAGCAAATGGTTGAGTTGGTGGTCTGACAGAATCATATTTTTTTTTGATGTCAAAAGGTCATCGGAGGCCAAAGGTCAACAACCTTCTCAAATTTCTAAAATCCTCCAGTTTTCATCCGACTGACTTGAAATTTGAACAGGATTTGCAAATTGCATCACTGAATTGGGAAACCAACTATTTGAGGTCAAAAGGTCAAACTTCTAAAATCAATTTTTATCTGAAAAATCGTCATCTTTCATCCGATTTACCTCAATCAATCAATCCATTTCGGTTTATTCAAATGAGACAGACATGACAAAAGTCCAAAAACTTAAAAAGTCAAGTTTACAATGTTAAAAAAATTACAAAGATGTGCTATGAATATAAAATACACTTGACAAGTTATAAAAAAAACACTTCATTGAGATTGTTACGTCTAAATTAATACTTTTCAAAGAAGTAATATAGTATGATTGCTAACACAGAAGCATAATTGGGACGATAACAAAAACAAAACGGAACAAAAATTTTGATGAATACGATGAAGTAACTGATATCCAGGAAGTTGGTAGGCTGATGCTAGTCATTCGGGCGAAAACCAGGTTTCCGTCGCAGGCATGAGATGAGTGTTTACATATTGTGACTGCATTGCCTCTATCATCAATCTTATTGTTCAACGATCGTGCACTGAGCAGGACGAGTGATGAGCACATGGCTGACGAACCATGTGTTTACGTTAATAAGTGTCTGCTCTGCCTGGTGTTGGCTTAATGGATCGGGTGGTGGGATTAGGATCCTAAGGTCCTGAGTTCAAATCCTGCTTAGCTATTGAATTAATACCAGATGTGGTTGACTCAGCCTGTCATCCTTTTGAGGTCAGCAAAGTGAGTACCAGCTTGATGGGATGATTGAGCCATTTGAGTATCCTGCATCAGAGTGGCGACCCATCCAGGATTATGCCCAATAGCCCAGGAGACTGCTTCAGCAGCACCAATGCTCTGTAGAGTGTATGGTCCCAATGGAAGTGTCTGCTTACGTTCAAGAATAGTTTTAACATGTCTAGGATGAGGTTGGACAATGACCATAGTGGCATCCTTGAGTTCGTGTAATGCCCAGTGACACTGTTTTTATTTAACACATCATCGGGTGGACAAACTTTAGAATTACGTAATCAACATAGTTCGTCTCGGCTGAAGCACATTGTTTGTTCATGGGTGTCTCGAGTTGAGCACTCGTTGTTGTTATTGTCATGTGGAATGCTCAAACATCTAACGAAAACAGATGCATATCAGGTACCGATACCTTTGATTTTGGTCCCATATCGTTAACTTGCTCGAACAATCAAATTCTAAATGATAAAATGGCAAGAAAAAGCAAACTAGTAATTCACAAGATTAAAAGCAGAAATCAAACATGAAACACAACTTCGTGAACTGGCTGCAGCTGAAAACCGCCCTCGAAAGCGTGAGGGTGAGAGAGATTGAAGCTCACGGAAGAGTTCAACGACAAATGCGTGCAGTTGAGAGAGCATGGAGCTGAGAGTCCTCGGTCGCGGCGTCAGACTGGCAGATGGTATGAAGAGCGCAAGCACGACCCCCCCCCCCTCCCCGTAGTCCGTCAGGTGGACCAGAGAGAGTTCAGATATTTTAGCGCGTCACGTACCAGGGGGTTTTCAGAATACCGTAGCAAGAATCTTAATGTGTGCTCGTTTGGTTTCCTTGTTCTCTTTTGAGCTCTCCGATTCAGTGCGTCACAAACTAGGAGGTTTTCAGAGTACCAAGAGTCTTACTGTCCCACTCATTTGGTGTCATGGCTCTTCCTTGAGTTCTCCTCACTTTCATAAACTGAAAGGCAACTTTGTTCACGGCTCAGGACACTCAGAAAACTCATCGCCATCTTAGCAGCACCAAGAATGTACTGTGCCGTGGTGACATCACCCCTCACACTTGAAAATTAAACAGCAATTGCATAGTGCATTACTGAATTAGGACACCAACTATTTTTGAGATCAAAAGCTCAAAGGTCAACTCAAGGTAAAATACCAAAAATCATCAATTTTCAACTGAAAAATTTTCATTTTACATCCTATTAACTTGAGAATTGAACAGGATTTGCATCGTACATCACTGAATTGGGAAAGCAACTATTTTTAGGTCAAAAGGTCAACTTGAGATCAAACTTCTAAAATCATCAAATTTTAATCTGAAAAATAATCAATTTTCATCTGATTAACCTCAGAGTTGAGCAGCAATGGCATAGTCCATCGCTGAATTTGGAAACTAACTTTTTGAGGTCAACTCAAGGTCAAATTTCTAAAATCATCAATTTCAATCTGAAAAATAATCAATTTTCATCCGATTGTCCTGAGCTTTGATCAAGATTGTCAATTTTAATCTTGATGAAATGGACATTTTGTTGTATCCATGGCAACCTTTGGAGAGGCGGGTGGATTTTGCAAGTATCGTGTTCTGCTTGACATCTTTTTCTTGTTTCTGTGTTTATGTGCAGAACAACTCAAAAGGTTGTGGACAGATTCGGATGTAATTTGATGGGGTAGGTTGGCTGTGTGACGAGGAAGAACTGAATAGATTTTCGTGAAGATCTAGGTCCGGATCTGGCGACTGGAATTTTGAATCGATTCTACACCATTGAGAACTAGCAAAATCGATATCTGGCACGATATCTCAAAAAGTTGTCCACGGATTCGGACGAAACTTGGTGGACATTCTGTGTGTGTCATGAGGAGGAATTAATTCAATTTTGGTGAAGATCCGAATCAGATAATTTTTTGTGATTCTTCACCATTGAGAGATGGGGCTAAAACGATATCGAGCACGATATCTCAAAAATTGTGGATTGATTCGGCCAAAAAGTGTTGGACATGTTGGGTGTGATGACAAGTCCATTCGATTTTGGTGAAGATCCAAATTCACTCCGATATTTTTATTTTATTTTTTGTGATTTCTAAAGTGATTCTTCACCATTGAGAGATTGGGACAAAACGATATATCGCATGATATTTTAAAAATGTATTGGGCTCGATGTGTTCTCCTGGATCACCCATTGTGTGGTGGTGATATGCACTCTACTGAGTGCCCTTAGAGTCGCTTATAATTCCACCCTCTGTCATATAATTTCTTGTACAGACAAACAGGAAGCAGCCTCTTCCCTCTCTGCAGACCTTGATAGAACAGGGAGCTGGCAGGAGGAGAAGACCACATGTTACATCTGGAACATTCTGAAGTGGAGGTACAAGAGCTGATTTATGACCATGGCTGGTTCAGTGGAGATAGTAGCTGTACCAGAGGATTTTCACCATCTGCTTGAGGCATGGAGAGGGTAGCTGAGGAGTTTGCGAACAAGCTCAGTAGATACTTGGGGGGTCTTGGTGTTTTGGGAGGTCCTGAAGAGTTGTGGAGTGCCTTCCAGACCACCGTCCTTGATGTTGCCAGTGGATGTCTTGGAACTCACCTTACGGCATAGAAGAATTTTGTCTCTCAAGGGACACTGGATACCTTTAACCCGAGTCGCAGGGCCAGGCTGAATGGCAGAGCTGAGCTGTTCTGGGAGCTGAGACGTAAAACTGTACGTGCGCTAAGGGTGGACAAGGAGGCCGATGTGCGAGGAATCTGTGAGGGGGTAGAGCATCACCTGTGGTCAAGTGATTCTAGTCCTGTTTACAGGGGAATTCGTGCATTGCGTTCATCCAAGCCCGTCCCTTGGTGTACTGCAGTTAGAGCAGAGGGTGGTAGGCTCTTGACAGAGGAGTCCGAAGTTACTTTGAGCGGTTGTACCAGGCTGATCCACCAGCTGTCGAGTTGGACGTCAGGGGTGTTGCAATCCCTGTTGCAGACCCTCCGATCAACTGTGGTCCACCTTCGCTTGTGGAAACACAGGCTGCAGTGAACCGGTTGAAATGGGGTAAAGCTCCAGGGATCTGTCGCATCCATGCTGAACTTCTCAAGGCTGGTGGAAATGCTGCTCTCGTGTCGTTGCATGCAGTTCTGTGCTCTGCCTGGAACACAGGCATCATCCCAACTGACTGGAAGAGGGGCCTTGTTCCTCTCTGGAAAGCACCAGCGTCCAGAGCAGTCAGGCTTTACACCAAAGAGGTCAACGATTGACCGTATCCTTGCTCTTCGTGTCCTCACCAAACGCACATGAGAGTTTCGACAGGAGCTGCTTGCAGCCTATGTTTATCTCTGTAAAGCATTCGATTCAGTGAATCGGGATGCCCTCTGTAGGATTCTAGGTCTTCGTGGGGTGCCACCAAAACTGATCGATCTGATGTCTGAACCCTACTCTGGTACTGAGAGTGCTGTGAGATGTGGTGGTACCATCTCTGACGTATTAACCTCCGCCATCGAAGATGGATGGAGGTTACTGTTTTCACCCCTGTCTGTTTGTTTGTTTGTGAACAGTATTACGGAAAAACTCCTCGACGGATTTCGACGAAACTTGGTGGGGGGATGAGGTATGGTTCAAGGATCATGCCATTAGATTTTGGACTTGGTCCAACGTCCAATATGGCCGCTATGGCGGCCATTTTGAAAAAATATTCGAATTTTTTTTTTGCATTTCTACATGTTTAAAGTGATTTCCAACCCCCCAAAAAAATGTTAGAAAAAAAAAGAAATTTTGCACCTTTTTTTTTTTCAAAAAAATTCCGATTTTTTTTTTTTTTTTTTTTTTAATTTTTTTATTTTTTGGCATTTCTACATGCGCATCGATCTCGTTCAGTTTATTCAATCGTGGTTCAGTAGAGTCTGATCCGTTTCTATCTACAATGAATAGGATATCAGGTTCACTTAAGTGACCCAGCAGTATTGGCGGCCGAGGGTTTGCACTCTACCGAGTGCTCCCCCTCTAGTTTCCAGTTGTTACTGGAGTTCGTCAGGGGTGTGTACTGGCCCCCACACTTTTCAGCACTTGTATGGACTGGATTCTCAGGAGGATGTCTGAGAGATCGAGCTGCGGTGCATCGTTTGGGAATGTCAAGATCTCGGACCTTGATTTTGCAGACGATGCAGTCATATTTGCGGAGACTTTAGATATCCTTTTGGGGACCCTCGAAGTGCTGAATGAGGAGTCGGAGCCGCTGTGATTTCGGGTTTCTTGGGTCAAAACTAAGATCCAGGCTTTAGGTGACATCTTGGATGCTGCTGTCCTGTCTGTGTCTGTTTGTGGTGAGGATGTTGAGGTCGTGGAGAGATTCACTTACCTGGGCAGTGATTTTCATGTCTCTGCTGGCTGTGAGTCAGAGATCAATAGACGTCTGGGTCTGGCCTGGGGAGTCATGGATTCACTGGATCATGGGGTGTGGCGCTGCCGGTACCTGTGTGGGAGGATGAAAGTCCGAGTCTTCATGTCCTTGGTGCTTCCAGTCTTGCTCTATGGATTCGAGACTTGGACTCTGACCAAGGATCTGAGATGGAGACTTAATTCCTTTCGTACCAGGACTCTTTGGAGAATCCTTGGCTATCGCTGGTCGGACTTTGTGTCCAACGAGCGGTTGCTGAGAGAGACTCAAATGAGATTTGTTTCCTGCATAGTCCGTGAGTGTCAGCTGCGGCTGGATGGACACGTGGCTCGTTTTCCTGATGCTGATCCTTCTCACCAGATTCTCAGCGAGGGAGTCTCCTGAGTGGAGGAGGCCAATGAGCTGACCACGTGCCTCATGGTTGCAGCAGGTTGATTGGCATCTGAAGGAGATTTTTTTTTTGTATACCTTGTCGAGGCTCATATAAGAGCTAACACACAATGCACATCAAGGGGGGCATTAGACAGGAGGGGAGTGGGAAGGACAAAACAGTGGGGAACAGAGACATTAGGAGATCTGTGGAAGGGAGAGGGATGGGACGGAGAACATGGGGAATAGAATATGGACATTACAGGGACTTTCAGGAAGGAAAGCAGGGAATTTGAAGGAGGTGGGCTTGGGTGGATTATTGGGGGTAGAAAAGATCGAGGATTTGATGGGGGATGATAAGAGGTGGTGGTGAATAGCTGTTTTGAAGGCCTGGAGGGAAGAATGGGAATGAATAGAGTGAGGGAGTTTATTCCAAAGGTGGGAAAAAAGAAGAATGAAAGAGTGAAGGTGAGCAGTGATTTGTGATTTTGGTAGTTTTACCAGAAGGGGGTTGTTGGCGGACCTTGAGCGCCCTGCGGAATGTGGTGGGGACAAATCGCAGACAAGGGGGGGGAGGCTGGAGAGGAGACTGTAGAAGACAGAAAGACCACCGACCAACCTGTGGTGATTGAGTGAGAGGCCCAAAGACTCAGCCTCATTGCGGGAGATGCCGATGATCCGAAATGCCCTAGTTTCTCCAGCGTGAAACCGAGAAAGGTGGGAGGCAGGAGCACCAGCCCAGAGGGGAGAGCAGTACTCCATCATGCTGCAGACAAAAGCTTTGTAAGTGGTCAGGAGTTCAGGTGGGCCGAGGAAGGACTTTGCACGACGGAGGATTCCCAGTCGGCGACTGGCTTTGGCGGCGAGGTTTGAAATGTGGCTTTCCCAGGAAATGTCATGGCAGATCGTGAGACCCAGAAGCTAGAAAGAAAGGACTTCTTCCAGAGGATTGTTGAGAAAGTGGATGGGGGGGGGGGTGGTTCTAAACGGTCCTTTCGAAGAGACAAAGTGAGAGTGTGAGATTTGGTTGGATTGAAAGACATGTTCCACGTGTTGGACCAGTTTGTGATAATATCCAGATCTGCAGTGAGCGAAGAAGCTGCTGCTTGCCGGTCTGAGGGATGACAGATGGTACGGCAGAGGGTGGAGTCATCAGCAAAGAGATATAGAGCATTTTCCAGAGAGTCGGAGAGATCATTGATGAAAACCAGAAGAAGAACAGGGCCTAGAACGCTACCTTGAGGAACTCCAGTCTGTATTGGGGATGGGCCAGGCATCTGCCCTGGGGGATGGCCAGACGGAGGCCCCTAGAGTACCGGCGGAAAGTGGACGCAGCGACGCGCTGCTCTGGCGCATGCTCCCATACCTGACCTGACCTGACCTGACCTGACCTGGTTCAGTGAAGACCCAGTTTATAAACTCTGCTTTTTCTTGGGCAGAGTTTTCCTTTTATACCCCTGCCCTCCACGAGAACAATAACCCTCGGAAAACCAGGCAACAATATTTCTCTTCGTTGGATGGGTATCTGGCATGCGTTCACAATGACCAACCTGCACGTTGGCAGTGAATAGTCATGGGCTCTATGCTGGTGGAGTTTGTTTTGCCAATACATTCGATATTGCCACTTGATTGGAATAATTATTTGGAAAACTTGCTGGTAGTTGTACTCCAATGATATGAAGTATTTCTGGTTGAGTCGTGGTCATATAAAAGGGTGGGGATGATGACGGAATGATAGACCATATGTTTTGGAATTTAATGCGGGTGATGGAACACTCCTTGAGATAACTTGGCCTACACAAGGTCCTGATTTGACCATCATGGAGGCTTTATGGGGTTCTATATGGATTCTGAGAAAGTCAAATGTAAACCAAAGACCTTGGATGAATGATTTAAAGTGCTTCAGGATGTTCTGAACAGCATTCCAGTTATACCTTGATCAACTACATGTTAAAAGATGAAAATAAGGCTCTTGAATTATATAAAAGTAAAAGGCTCACACCCCAAACACTAATGTCATCTAAAACAAGGTGTGTGTGTGTGTGTGTGTGTGTGTGTGTGTGTGTGTGTGTGTGTGTGTGTGTGTGATTTACATCTCCCAGTTTAAATTACTCATTATTTGTGAAAATCCTGTCTGTTTCCACAATTGCAATGTTGGACGTTAAAACCTGCAGCGATTACAAATTGAACACGTAACTATATCCCATGAATTATTCCTTTGCTCCCAAGATGGCCTTCATGGAGGCAACAATCCAGTGCTTTGCTTTTTCTTTTTTAAACTTTTGAACAAGAATACCAGCTTTGTTTCTGTTTGTTTTTCCTGTTTCATAATGGTGAATTTGAAGGTGTTTTGTGGTTCCCAATCAACATTGATGGAAGTGTTGATTGTGCTTGTAACTGGTTGCCTTGTCGTCTATTGTTGCCAATGAACTGGAATTTGGCCTGTTCAACATTTTCATCATCGTACTCAGCTTGTCAACGGCGGTTTCCCAAATTAATATCTCTCATGGATCCATTTTGGCCTTGTAAACCTTGTGGCCTTAGATTGGACAAGGATTTAAAAAAAAAAAAAAAATTCAAGCAACTGATGTTTTTTTAATGACTTGATTATCCCGACCATGATGAAAAGCTCTGTGGTTTGTTCTGAAGTCTTGTGATTTAATTGAAGTCCAGGATTGCCTGGTTGGATGCTATTACCTTTACAGTTGTTAATGGTGAACTGCATTTCTGTGTGTTTGTTTAATTTCTTGGGGGGATTGGGGGTGGCTGGGGGGGGGGCATCTCTGACTGAGCATCCATAGTCCCTCATTCAGGTGACTCTTTCTTGCAGGCTGGTGGTTTATCCTCCTCCACCTGCTGTAGGTGGAATGGTTGTTACCAGAGAGGATCTCGCCTGCCTCGATGAAGGAGAATTTGTCAATGATGTCATCATTGACTTTTATCTGAAGTAAGTCGATGTGGTCAATTGGAACGTGAGTTACAGGTGTGTTTGTTTCCCCATGTTTAAAGTGATGGAGAGAAATGTGTAGCATGAATATTCTTCATGTGTAAATCATTTGATCCACTTGGTGAGTGGATGAACATTCTCACACACCCGAACCTATGCAAGTGTAGGGTGAGCATTCGGGGAGAGGCCTGTGATGCGCAGGGGAATTTGAAGCAAGATGACATTTGGCCCACCGTGCCAGCGCTCTATCAACAACGCATTAAATCAGTCCATCAGTTTATCTGCTTAATGCCACTGGGGTAGGAAGAGCATATTTTAATTCCCTTGGTTCAGATTGGGTCCATGACCAGGGATAGGGTAAGAAGATTAGTTTAGCTTCAAGATTTTTTCCATATTATTTAAACTCCTCGTGTTTGTGTTGAAGTTTTAACTTTTCTCTTCCTGGAATTGTTTTCCCTGCCTCGCCTTACCAACATGTTATCAATTGCACTTCCTCTCTTTTTAACCCTTCCAACCCCTCTTGCCTAAAAAAGAAAAGCTTCATTTGCCATTGCAAACCTTACTGCCCCCCTTTCTGTCAAGCTTATGGCTATCATTCTGGAAACACTTCCTCCTCCCCCCCCTCCCCCGGAAATCCCCCAATGTTTCCTCAACTCTAACCTTTCCAACACCATTCTTCCAACCACAGTGCCTTTCGAAAGTCTACACCCCATTTCTAAATTCTTCATCTTTTATCTTGTCACCTCAAATTAAATTTCATCAAATCAGACTTTTTACACCTTTATTTACACATCGTAACCCAGCAGAAAAAGAAAATCTACAAATTTCCAAAAATTTAATGAAAAATACAAAACTAGAATATCTTGGTTTGTATAAGTGTCCTCCCCCCCATTCTTCTGTGCAAAACTGTTCAAGCTCAGTGAAGTTG
This sequence comes from Eptatretus burgeri, assembly GCA_024346535.1. Classification (NCBI taxonomy): domain Eukaryota; kingdom Metazoa; phylum Chordata; class Myxini; order Myxiniformes; family Myxinidae; genus Eptatretus; species Eptatretus burgeri. Next base: position 179,016 of record BROF01002608.1, read on the forward strand.
CGTGGGGAGTGTTGATGGACAGCAATCTTCAAGTCATGCCACATTTTCGATTGGATTTAGGTCAGGACTCTGACTGGGCCACTCAAGGACATTTATCTTTTTGTTCCTTCGTCACTCCAGTGTCCCTTTGGCTGTGTGCTTCAGGTCGTTGTCATGCTGAAAGGTGAACTTCCGTCCCAATTTCAGCTTTCTTACAGAGGGCAGCAGGATTTCCTCTCGGATTTTTCTGTATTTTGCTCCATCCATTTTCCCCTTCTACCCTGACAAGTGCCCCAGTCCTTGCTGATGAGAAACATTCCAAAAGCATGATTCTGCCACCACCATGCTTCACAGTTGGGATTGTGTTCTTTGCTTTATGTGCTGTGTTGGGTTTGCACCAAATGTAACACTTTGCATTTAGGCCAAAATCTTCCATCTTGGTTTCGTCAGACCACAAAACCTTTTGCCACGTGGCTTCAGAATCTCCAGTTGTTTGTATACCTCAAATGGGACTCAAGGTGGGCTTTTTTGAGTAATGGCTTCCTTCTTGCCACCCTACCGTACAGGCCACTCTTGTGGAGTGCTTGGGATATTGTTGTCACCTGCACACGGTGACCAGTCTTTGCCATAAAGGCCTGTAGCTCTTTCAAAGTTACCATTGGCTTCTTGGTGGCCACTCTGATCAGTGTCCTCCTTACTTGGTCATCCAGTTTGGAGGGATGGCCTGATCTAGGCAGGGTCTTGGAGGTACCATACGTCTTCCACTTCTTAATGAATGCCTTGACTGTGCTCCAAGGGATATTCAAGGTCTTTGAAATATTTTATACCCATCCCCTGATCTGTACCTTTCCATAACTTTATCCTGGAGGTCTTTTGAAAGCTCCTTGGTGCTCATGGTTGAGCCTTTGCTGTGAAATGCATTACCCAGCAGAAGAAACCTCAAGGAACAGCTGATTTTATTCTGACATCATCAGAATTGCTATTATATAAGAGAGGGAAGGTGGGGGGGGGGGTGAACACTTATCCAAGCAAGATATTCTAGTTTTGTATTTTTCATTAATTTTCTGAAATTTGTAGAATTTGTTTTTCACTTGGAAGTTGTGGGTTGTGATGTGTAAATAATGGTGGAAAAAGTCTGATTTAATGAAATTTAATTCCAGGCAACAAAAGGGGAGAATTTTGAAAGGTGGTGTTGCCTTTCTCTCGGCACTGTAAGTAAACATCTGTAACTTCACTCATGGATTATTTTCCCTTTCTTATTCCCAGAAGAATCTGGCAGGCTAAGTCACCCCTCTGGTGTTGGCTTAGCGGTTAGGGTGGTGGCTTGGGATCCTCGGGTCCTGAGTTCAAACCCTGTTCACCGCTGAATTAATACCAGGGGGTTGACTCAGCCTGTCATCCTTACATTGTTGGTGAAATTAATACCAGTGCAGCAGCCACAAAGGCTGCACACGAAGGGAAGGGGTAACAATGGATGGATTGATTAGATCTGGTATTGGTGTGGTGTCGGCATGATGGGCCGAATGGCCTCCTCCTGCACCTTAATTCTTTGTAAATTCTTGTAAGAACACTAGAAAACCTGACCTCAGGAGTAAATTTGTTTCATTTATCACGACAAATCACTTCCAACGTCTTCCTGTCATGATCTTGCACTGTCATTTAACCTTCCTTTCATATACCTTACTCCCACCACATTGAAACCACACACAACTCTTATATCCACAATCCTTACTGCAGCACAAAGAATCTACATTTTTGCCTCCACCACCGAAGGTGAAGGAGGTTATGTTTTCACCCCTTTCTGTCTGACTGTTTGTGTACAAGATATCTCACAAAGTTGTGGACAGTTTGGGTGTGTGACAAGGATGAACTGATTAGATTTTGGTGAAGATCTGAATCTGGATACGAGAATTATTTATTTTTTAAAGTGATTCTTCACCATTTGAGAGAAAGGGCAAAAACGATATAGTACTGTATAGCATGATATTTCAAAAATGTATTGGGCCCGATATGTTCTCATGGATCAGGTATTGCATGGCGGAGGTATGTGCTCTACTGAGTGCCCTTCTCGTTTTTTTAATGGTTTCAGCCTCCACCAAAACCATCTCCCTGCCTCATCCCCCACCTACGTACCTTCCACCCCGCCCACAGTTGCCCCACACTTCCTTGCTGCCACCTGCACTCGCCCCACCCTCCCTCGCCACCGCCTACACTAGCCCTACCCTCCCTCGCCCTCACCCCACCCCACCCTCCCTCACCACCACCCGCACTCACCTCACCGTACCCTTCCTCGCCACCACCCTCACTCACCCAACCGTACCCTCCCTCGCCACCATCCGCACTCACCCCACCCCACCCTC
>BROF01002608.1:187053-209319 GCA_024346535.1 Eptatretus burgeri
TTTTTTTTTTTTTTTTTTGTCTGTTCATTACGTATGTCGATTCATTAATTACACACTTTTGGAATGTACCTTTTAGACTGCTGAGACCCTTTCATTATTTGAAGACTCTTTAAGACCCTTAAGACCCCAAGAACCAAAAGACCCATGTGACCCAAATGTTCCCAAGGAGCCAAAAGACAGAAAACCCTTAGGACCTAAAAGACACAAAAGTTCCTGAGTCGCCAAAAGACCCACAAGACCCCTAAGAACCTGTGCACCCTTTAACACTACTATAAATGGATGGTGGGTGTGCGTGTGTGCGTGCACGCACTTAAACCTTTCGACCCTTTCAACTGCTTTCTATCTTTTTGACCCCCTTTAACACTTCAGACCCCTTACTACCCATAGACCTTGCACCCCATCAAGATCAATTTTACCCTTTAAACTCCTTAGATCCCTTGAGACCCAAACTGCTGTTGAAACATACCCATGAGACCTTTAATACACTTGTACACCCTTTTAACACCTTTAAACACACCACAGAAACATCAAAATTGGCTTGTAATTTAATATACAGACTACGTATTGTTTTGCAGACGCCAACAGTGACCACTATTTTTGTTGCGTCTGTCTGTGACTCTCTCCAGAGCATAGTTCTGTGACGTTTGATGCGATCTTGATGAAACTTGGACACAAGCTAGATATCATGTTCTAGTTGTGTATTTTGTATGAGGGGCGTCCCACGCCCACTTGAACTTTTTTCCCTCTATTTTTTTTCTCGCAATTTCATTTCCTAGAAGCTGTGCATAATGTCCATAAGTACAACATATAAAAAATCCGATTTGATTTGGTCAAATTTGACGGAAGAGATAGGTTTTTACGGTAGGGCTTTCTCAAAAGATTCCACGAACTCAATTGCACCTATCATGGCATTGTTCAATAATGCCCGCAAACCATCATCGCCTCCCGGCTGGTTATTATTATTATTATTATTATTATTATTATTATTATTATTATTATTATTATTATTTTTGGCAGGTAAAGTGTAAACTCTCCCCTCCCAGAGGGTGGGTACTCTGCTTGTATTATTGAAATGTGCATTTCATACTTTTGTTGTTGCTCTACTTTTCATCCTAATTCTTCAATATCTACTAATATGCAACCTTCCCCTCCACCCCCCCCTTGCCCAATGGTAGGTCCATAGATAAACTTGGCTGGGGATTCCTTCTTCTGACTCCTCATTTTTGTCTTTCTATTCCTCGTACTCTGTAGCCACCACTCATGCCATCAATTTGTTTGGGAAGTTCTCGTAAAGCGATAGAGTAAAACTGAATTTTGCTCGAGTACCACGATAGTGTTGTTCACATGAAGACCGCCATGTTATGCGGTGCTGAGCACTCAGTTCCGTTGGAGTGCTTGTTTGAGCGCTTTGAGTCGAGCAAGCTGCTTGGGAAGCGATAAGCAAGCTGTTTGCTTAAGGAACACACCCAGAGGATACTGGGATGGGACAGCCAAGTCAACTTTTCCATTGTGGCAACAGTTCAAGCTCTCACCAGGAAATGTGAGTGTGCGACAGTATTGACATGTTATTGGTCATCTGGCCAAGATGATAGGCCATTATTAAGCCTCTTCCTATAGGATAGGGGAAGGCTTGTAGCTGTTGTAGGATTTGTTTCTACAATTGGTACCCCCAATTTTTAATGGTGGCACAGAGTTTCTTCGACCCCCCCCCCCAGTACGAAAACACCATTTATTTGTTTATTTAATTTTAATTTCCGAACTGTATCGATTTCCAAGCTGTATCTTGGAGCCGGCTGGGACTTTTGGAATTAAATTTTGCATCAATAATGTGAATATAAAGTATGTTTGGTGACCTACTTTGTTTGACCTTGACCTAATTTTAAGGTTGCGACATAATTGTAGTCATTTTAACATTTTTCACCATAACTCCACTTTGGTTTGGCCGATCAGACCGAAATTGCCCTCTCGAGATGGTCTTTAGCAAGGCACATTTAAGTGTGATTTACATCATACTCCTCCGGGTTCAAGGTCAAGGTCAAATGGCAGACTGGGGTAAAAAACGCGTCTTTTGTCTTCGCTCCATTCCTCCAATGCAGAATCTCAAAGACCGCTTGTCCTTCCAAGATGTTCGTGCATCATATTTGTGTACCTGCACTGAAATTGTGCACCTGACATTTGATTAGTGCCCTTAACCTATTTTTTTGGATTGTTACCTGATTAACAAAAACCACTTTTGATCATAACTTGAATAATTTTCCTCTGTTTTTCATGATGTTGAAGTTTATGGATAGATTATAGATGGGAACACATTTTCTTTATTTACACACTATCTCAACATGTTGAAGGTCGAGGTCATATGGTGGTCTGAAAAAAACAACAACAAAATATGGCCATCATTGGATCGTAGGCCAGGTGTGTCGCAGACAATCACCGAGTGTAATCGTCCCCTGGTTGGGGGAGGCTTACCCTTGGTGGTCGTTTTGTGATTGCAGATATCGAGTTGTTATCCTGATGTTGAACTGCACATTTCGGGCATTGACATTCTCTTTGTTCAGCTCGTATGGCCTGAGTTTTTTGTCACTCATTCTTGCTCTGCGGTGCTGTTGCCTATTCCTGTCTTATGCTCTTGTGCCTTCAAGTATCTCTTCGTGCATTGCTGCTTGGCACCATTGTTGGCGTTTTCTGTTCCTGGGACTTCTAATTCCTCCCTGATGTGCACAGTGGTGCTGCACACGTTCACCAATTCTTGCTTGGCAGTGCGTCTAAAAGGGTGAGGAGCGATTAATCGTTGACGAACCGATGGCTTTCGCGCCATTTATATAATGACCATGGTCATACTCGCATCATTATTTACCGTTTCTAAATCTGAACCACGTACAAGGCTGACATGTCAGTGAGGAAAACGGGATCTATTAAGGAAAGGGGTGTAAGGATAAGAAGCAAACACACTGATCAGTATTCTCCATAAATAATTTCCTTTCCCTGGCAACCTTCGTGCCTCTGAGCTCTCTCGAACCGTTATTTCCGCTCCGCAGGACTCGACTCGACCGTCCGTCCCGCTCCTCAGCCTTTATCACCTTGCAACCATGCGGAGTTGTGTGCTCATTGGCTTGCCGCTCAGCTTGTAGCTGCTCTGCGGTTTTGTGCGACTTGATGAGATTGCTATTCCCACTGTATATTTTACCTTTATTCATGTTAAGGCCTTGCTTTCACCTTCCTGGGGTGAGGGGAGTGGAGGAGAGGCAGCAATTTGTTTGTGAACCTGTAAATCAATGATGCCAACAGTATCGCAGAATATGCATTGGTCAGTGTGTTGAGGGGCAGAGCCTGGAAAAGTGTTACACATGACTATTATTATGAAGATTATTTCCAGTTAAATCGAATCCTTATTGTGGAGTTTGTACATAAATCCCATTTAGGAAAGACAACTAATTCGTATACATTGGTATACTTTAACATGAATTACAAGGACATCAGGAAACACTGGACATTGGAGAAGCACTTCATACAAAGGACTTCCATGCACACCTACTATCAACTCCAACCCCGTCCCTTTCACGTTAAAGCAACGCCATCCGTTCAATGTAATGTAACCATCTTTAAGCTCATTTTCGACAAAGTCGAGATGAGCTGTTAAAGCCGTAATGATGTCCAGTCTGTCCGTCTGTCTGTCTGCCTTTTCTTCTTTTCTTCCAAAAATGGATCTGATGTGGATTTCTCTCCAGAACCTCGTCGTGATCGTTGTAGGATTCTTCCTCGTACCTCCTGGCAAACCTCGTCGTGATCGTTTGTAGGATTCTTCCTGGTTGAGTGTGGAATCCTATTTAACTTGCAGGGTTTAAACGTCTCGCCGATTCGGTTTTAAAATTCCGCCTATAAAATCACAGACACCGATAACCAATGTCCACAGACAAGTCTTTTCTTTGAGATCAATTTATTTCTAATTCTATCCACCGTACACTTCACACCCTCGTCCCCCTTCAATGAACCTCTCCCTCATATATATATATATATATATATATATATATATATATATATATATATATATATATATATATATATATATATATATATATATATATATATATATATATATATATATATATATATATATTGTTACGAATTTTGGCCCGTCCGGCGTGCGATCGGCCACATAACTTGAATCGCGACGCGTCGCCCACTGGAACGGACAATTCAGTCGTGACCCTCCGGGAACTTCCGCCAAGAGCCAGTCACGGGTGGGGGTTTAACCTCACCACGATCGTGCCAATTGCCCACCTGCGCAGGATAGGGTTGCTTGCCAAATTCGACCGACCTAAGTACCTGCGCGAGTGGTCGACCGGGCGATCGTACCTCGCCGCAGGTCGACTTCGGACACGAACCGCTTAAGCGGCTCGTTCCGTGTTGCAGGGATAACCGAGCGGAGTTATCATCGACCTCGATGGTTCAGATTACTTATCGGGTGTTTCAACCCACTACCAATCCCTTACGTGATGCAAGATGGAACTTTCAACGGAGGAAAGGACGCAACGAAACGGGAAAACAGTTCAACAAGGAAGCACCTTTATTTCACACACACAACACACGCACGTAAGGCAGTAATGCAATGTGCAGCAAAAGCAAAATGCAACAAAAGCAAAAGCACTACTACCGACGATAATTATTTACAACACTTAAACAATTATACTTGTCAGGACTCGGCGCCACATCATTCATTCAAAATAAACAGGAAAGACCTCCCCATAGGCAGGGAGGGAGACGGGGTCCGTGGACCAAATGTGCGCGGAACCTGGAGGAGCGGCCAGGTCCATGAGACTGAAAAGGTCTTACCCGCGTCCTCGTGACGCGATGGCGGGCAAGCCGCAATATCAGTGCAGCTGCGCCCCGGCTCCGTGCCCCTGGCGTGGTCGTTGAGCCCTCTCCGGCGTGCTCCATGCAAGCACGGTTTGGTTGAAACCACGGTTAGGGTGGGGAATGAACGGGGCCACTGGCACTATCTCAGCCCGGATGGGGGGGGGGATTGTTGATGCTCAGGGTCGAGCGAGGGGAATGGCTGGCTAGCTTGGTCGCTTGTGAAAGCGAAGGTGGCTCGAGTCCAGCGACGAGACGACACCAACGACGAGACGAGACGAGTCCAGCGACGAGACGACACCAACCACGGGAAAAGCGGCCCCCACACTACAACAACAAGTTCCACACAGACTCGCGTCTTTTATAGACCGGGGGAGGAGCCTGTATGCAGATTTTAGTATCAAAACGAGATTGGAGGCGGGCCACGCCACCCTCTGTTCAGCCATTGGTGTGGCAAAAAGGGGCATGAGTCTTTTGATCCGAATTCCTTCCTGAGAGGAATTCACATCCATCGCGCTTGGAGGCAGGGCCACACCGCCCGACGCTCGCCCATTGGACGGAGGAAAAGGGGCGTGAACCTCCCCTGATCCGAATTTCTCTCCCATAAGGAATCCACATTCATCGCGCTTGGAGGCGGGGCCACACTGCCCGACGCTCGCCCATTGAACGGAGGAAAAGGGGCGTGAACCTCCCCTGGTCCGAATTTCTCTCCCGTAAGGAATCCATTGCACTCGCGGCTTGCTTCGTTCGGCAGCAATCACCGAACGGCTTCGGACAGTACGACGTTCGGTGTTGACTGGTGGTGGGGTCAATGGTTGTGGAAGAAGAAAGGCGAAGGTGGTGGGGGCTTTGCTGTGATGGTTTGGTGGTTGGCGTGCGTCGTTTGGGAATGGCGGTGAAGCGGTTTGCGGAATGGAGTTGTGCAGGTGATGAGGCGAAGGTGGTGGTGTTTGAGTTGTTGGCGGCTTAATGGTCCAAAATAATGATAGAGAAAGAAAAATGGCAAACTCAAAGCGTCGCAGCCCAGATGAATCGCACATATTCCCTTTAAACAACAGGTGTGGGCTAACTACACATGAACTTATCGATATATCTCACCTGAGGACCCTTTATGGTGTATTGCGAATTTCCACAGCCGTAACAATATCTTTTTGAGAGTGGAGAGAGTTTTTTGATAGCATATAGGTGAAAGTACAGTTTTATCAGACCAGTCACCTTGTACTGGCAAAGAATTAAACAAATGTCCAAAGTGGCAAAGAAAGACAATATTATAAGTTGGTCTTAGGTCTCAACAATTAAATAAAAGAAACGGTAGAGGAAAAAAACAACCACTTTGACCTAGTCAGACTGAGGCAAGGGCCATTTGTCAAATAGAGGAATATTTTCCCCAACAGATCCATTAACATTTTTTGTTATCCCCTACTCCAATAAGGCAGCTCAATGGATTGTTTTGAAATTCGGCATGTTGATTCCTGACGGCGATGTGCAAAACCGAATGAAGCACTTTTAAAAATTTCCATCCAGGTGTTGAGACAATTATCTAATTAACTCAAAATGTAATCTGCATGTCCATCACATATATCGCAAGATTCTGCAATCTCACATTTTGTTTCGTTGTTTAATTTAAACCTCTAAATTTAATTTGATCTGAATCGCAATATCATTTAACCTCTTCATGAAATTTTAACCTCTTGATGTCATTAATACTCTCTTTGCGTGGGAGAGGTAGGGGGTGGCCGAAGAGGGGACAGTCCTTTCATTCCTATTGCCCTTTCTGTCCTTTTAAGACCCTTTTAGTCCTTTTTAAGACCCCAACTACTCTTGGAATGTACCCCTTTGAACCTTTGATTCTTAAGAGCCTTACACCCTTTACATGCCGTTCTGGTCTAAAAGGGTTTAAGGGTCTTTTCACTGGACAAAAAATACCAATGGAATGTTTTTCATGAATTCAGGACTTGCTCATTCTACATAGTTTTCACTGCGTGGATACAATCGTGTTCCTTCCTTTCTTCCTTCCTCCCTTCCATACAAGTGCTGCTTCATCAGGATGATGGTCAGGTCAGGCCAGATTACATCTCTGACTTGCTGCAGGTACAATTGTAAATCTGCACTAACCTGTTTCATGGTCAGTTGTCGGTGAATAAACTGTCTCCCACACCAGGTTTCCTGGTGAGTTGGGTGTATGGATTATGGATACCCAGCAGGATTAAAAACAAAACCTGTCAAAGGGTGGAGGATCTCCTTGTGAGCCAACAGCGTGCCTAACAAGTGTCAAACTGTTTGTTGACATTGTCCTGCTTTTTTTTTTTCTTCTTTTCTCTTTTTAGGAGGTTGGTGGCAGGATTTCCACTCCAGCCACTGTAAAACCCTTCACTCTGCAAAACGCAAAAACTCAAATAAATCTGAAAACCCACTCTGTGGGAGTACCTCCTGTGCGGCTGCCCTTCACAGGGCAGCTCACCGGATGACGGGTTTGGGGCAAAGCCTCCCACTCTTTTATTATTAGAGGAAAACCACGGGGTAACCTTCCCGGGTCAGAATGCGGTTGTGTGTGTCAGGGTGGTGCTGAGGTGTCATCTACCAGATGGCGGTCTCCTTGGGTTAACCGGAGGTGGTCCCTTAGGGTGGGTGCCTGGAATGTCCTATACCGAAGAGAGGATGATCACCTGTCTCTGTTATCATCTGAGTTCAAGCGCTTGAACATCGGTATTGCAGCACTCTCTGAGGTTTGGAGACAGGATAGTGGTGAAATCATAGCGGGTGTTTCCACCTATTATTGGTCTCATCACTCTGATGGTAACCGTGCCCAAGGAGTTGCTGTAGCTGTGTCCAATAAGCTGATTCCAATGATAATGGAGGTAACACCCGTCAATGAATGTATTTTGAGACAAAGGATTAGTCACTCCTTGGATCTCGTTTCCCTGGTCTCTGGAAACGCTCTGACTGAGGCGAGTGATATTGTTGTGGAGCCGGGTATCGGCTGCAAGCACGATCGCGAGGTGAAGCAGTAGGGTTGACTCTACCGAACACCCAGAATGTAGATCGTACCTTTCGGAAAACTCCGACAGGTAAGGGTCCCTTACAGGAACGTGAATCGTCAAGAAATCAACCACGTGGGATAGGGTTATTTGCCAAACTTTAAAATACCTAGACGCCCATGTGGCGAGCTACCGAGGATTCACACCCTCGACAGCACTCGTACGGCACGAGCCGTATGCGTGCTCGACCCGTGCGTAACCCGAGCGGATGGTTACCGAAGTCCCATCGGTCCAACGGCATCTTCAGCAGCAACGGCCTTTTTAATTCCCCAACACGCACCTTGCTAAACCAATGAAGGAAGGGATAGAAACGAGCTGAAACGTTCAACAAATGGGGTATTTATTAACAGTAGGTGGGGAAGGAGGGAAGCACGTAAGGGCAGAGTTATCACGACTAATAGAGATGCAAGTATGTACAGCAAAGAGCACCTAAACAATTCCTACTTCCAAACAGGGCCCACAGACAGACGCACACCCAAAAGAAATGAAAGGGACCTTCCTGCCTCGTGCGATCTTCGATGAGACGTGCGAACCAGGACGAGACCAGCCGTGTCGAGATTCGACCAGGCCAGCACCAGCGAAGACACGATACCAGAAGTGTCGAGCGATGCGTTCTGCGCTCAAGCAGACCATGCGCTCGAGCAGACGGAGAACCAGACTCCAGTGACACGACGAGATTAATCTCCTCCGTTCATCCAAAATCACCAACTTCTTCTCTCTCGGAGGGAGGGGCCTCTTCTCCTCACCACTCGCCTCCTGATTGGATGAGGGGTTCTCACGTTACTCTTGGCGACCTCCCCATTGGCTGAGGTGCACGTGTAGTGCTCGCCCTCCGCTCATTGGCTGGAGCTTCGAACCGAAGCGACGGAGGCTCCGCCCACCTCCTCGCCTTCGTCCACGTGCCTAATGACGCGGGTGAGACGCCCACTCCTTCCCGATTGGCTAAAGGGACACCATGCCTATGTTAGGCTCTGCCGACACGCACTTGCTGGCGAGCACGCGAAAAATGCCGCGAGCGTTATGGCATCAAGATGGAAGTGAAGATGTTGTTGTGATACGGGGTGTAAAAATCCTATCAGTAAATAACTTTGCAGCGCATGTATGTAATTCCCATTACACACAGGTAGGGGGCCCTCACTGGAAACACTCCCTTACTGATATAACTGTTCTATAAGGACCCTGTCTGTTGTGTGCAGTAAGCTTCCAAATTCGTAACACGACCCCCTCCCCTTTTACAGACTCGTCCCAAGTCGTCAAATTTTCGTGTGACCAGTATGTGCATGTTCTCCCCTAGTACATTTTACCTTCAGGTCCCTGAGTGCGACATTTTTTCATACATGTCCCAAAAATAAATAACCTAATGCGCTGCGTAACTAACGAACAGACTCACACGGACAACTTGACTACAATTGCCGGCGCTACGACAGACAACAGGTGGGTTAAACTTATTTACAATCTCAACTAACTATTTACACTAACCATGGCCCAGGACCTGTGATCTGTAAAGAAAGTCACCACAAAAGTCAACAGTTGTGTGACTCCTACACAGTCTCTCGCACAGTAGAATGGATGGAGAGAAAGACACAAAATGCACTGGCTGCACAATGCAGTCCCATGGTGAGGCTGCCTGCATGGCAGTCCTTGCAAAATACAGTGGAAGATGGTCCTGGCGCACATGGTGAGTTGGTGAACACGGGCAATGCAAAGAGTGTAGCAGGCATGGGGGTCACGACAAAGGCAGGCAAACAAGGCATGGCAAGGCGAGGCAATGCGGACCAGGCAAATGTAGCACAAAAACAGGCCAGCATGCGAAGCTGGCCGGCCTCTGGTCTCGTTCCGTGTGGGTCTGGAGGGAGTGCGGTGGTGCCGGCCTCTCTGGCAACGTGCTCGGACCTAACCTATGGTCTCCCCCCAACCTATCGCCTTTGCCTGTCTCTGTCCATACCCACTCCCTTAGTTTGGAACAAGAGAACAAGTGCTCCCTCGTCGTCCCTTACACTACTGCACGTTCCATTTAATCTACGTAGCTAAGCTATGTCCTCACTACCCATTCCATGTCTCCCAAAATCCATTTCTGAAATCTAACCAAGCATTCCCTCTAACTAGTCCACGGGCCCCATGGAGGACAGCTCATGCCACCATGAGGCCTGTCGATCTAAGCCAAACACTTCCCACTATTAGTGTTCCTATGCCCAAACAGGATGCTTGCCACATCCTGCCAAGGGCCGTGTACTGGAAGCGAGGCTTCCCCCCCCCCCTTTTGCACCGCCAAGGTGGTGGTTTACGGCATGCCCGTTCGTCCCTATGGGCGATAATATAATCGAGGCCTTGTCGTCACCCTGCCAATTGCAACGAGCGCTCGCTTTCGGGAATTCCCCAGGCGGGACAACGTGCGCAGCTCACCCACAACTCGCGCTGCGAGGTCCGTGCCGATGACGTCACCCGCTCACCGAAACTGCGCGGTTGCCCGTGCAGGCCAGCACGAGCGCATCGTCCCGGAAACCCGCTCCGCGTGTTCCGCGAGCAGAACACGCGGCATGCAGCACGTGATGCCTCGCACACACGCTCGCATGTGGACCCCTGTTTGCCCAATTCAAACAACCTTCCTTTTAACCGTGCATGTGGCGGTTTTGTACCTCGCACGAGACGTTCCGATTGCGCAAACGTGCGTAAAACACGGAGCGGACCTGGCACGCAGCATCCGGCGGAGCCGGCGCAGTCACCCAAACAACTTTGTGCGGCCCACCAGGCTCGCTACTCGTGTCTCCCGTCTGAATCGGTCCATGTACCATCTCCATGCACGCACTCACGCATGCTATTTTACTCACACCATACTGACCTTCTGGCACACTCGCACCACTCGCACTCTTAACCACACACACCGGGACATTCATATCGGGGATTCGTGCTACCACAAGCAATCCCGGGGTTTCCATACCCCCCAAGCTCCGCGTGGACCCGTTCACATCACGCAGCCATCCTACCTCGTTCGGCCCGATCGGACTCATCTCGTCGCGATCTGCTTCGAGAGAGCGTATTTTCTCCCTCGGTTCCTTAAGGAGGCTATCCTGCTGCTCGCACCGGGTCACGACATTCCACCAGCTTGACCCCATTGTCCCCTCCTAACTCTGTGTGTGTGTGTGTGTGTGTGTGTGTGTGTGTGTGTGTGTGTGTGTGTGTGTGTGTGTGTGTGTGTGTGTGATCGTCAAATGGCGGAGCCGATCTGCCATGATAGTGTGGGGAACCGGCAGAAATCGGGAGGGGGAGCTTTGACGGAAGGGGGGGGGTGTCATACGCCGCCCCTGCGCCCCTTACGGACTCTGAGCTTGGTCGCGGGGAAAGTTCCTGCATGGGGGTGGTGTCCTGGACCATGCATTCGTCTACACTACTACGACTACCCACCCGTTTCAGCCCGTCTTGGTTAGACATGTTGCGTGTTGGGAATAAAATTTAAAACGCTAGTAATTTGGGAGAACGGGGGGGTTTTCGCTCCGTACACCCCTGATACGAGCCGTAACTTTCTCTCTGGATCCGGAGGGGTTCGAAACCCGCTCCTGACGCCAATTTGTTGTGGAGCCGGGTATCGGCTGCGAGGTGGAGCAGTGGGGTCGACTCTCCTGAACACCCGGAATCGAGATCGTACCTTTTGGAAAACTCCAACAGGTACGGGTGTCTTACAGGACCGTGAATCGTCAAGCAATCAACCACATGGGACAGGGTTATCTGCCGAACTTCAAAATACCTTGAGGCCCAGGTGGCGAGCTACCGAGGATTCACACCCTCGACGGTACTCGTATGGGATGAGCAGTATGCGTGCTAGACCCGTGCGTAACCCGAGTGGATGGTTACCGAAATCCCGTCGGTCCAAATGTACATCAACAACAGCAATGGCCTTTTTAATTCCCCAACACGCACATTGCTAAACCAATGAAGGAAGGGACAGAAACGAGCTGAAACATTCAACAAATGGGGTATTTATTAACAGTAGGTGGGGAAGGAGGGAAGCACTTAAGGGCAGAGTTATCATGACTAATAGAGATGCAAGTATGTACAGCAAAGAACACTTAAACAATTCCTACTTCCAGACAGGGCCCACAGACAGACACACACACCCAAAATAAACGAAAGGGACCTTCCCGCCTCGTGTGGTCTTCGACGAGACGAGCGAACCAGGACAAGACCAGGCCAGCACCAGCGACGACAGACTGCGCTCAAGCACACCACGCGCTCGAGCTGACGCAGAACCAAACGCCGGCGACAGGGCGAGATTAGAGCAGGCGCCGGCAACAGGGCGAGATTAGAGCAGGCGCCGGCGACAGGGCGAGATTAGAGCAGGCGCCGGCGACATGGCGAGATTAATCTCCTCCTTTCGTCCAAAATCACCAACCTCTTCTCTCTTGGAGAGAGGGGCCTCTTCTCCTCACCACTCGCCTCCTGATTGGACGAAGGGTTCTCGCATGACTCGTGGCGGCCTCCCCATTGGCTGAGGCGCGTGTGTAGTGCTCGCCCTCCGCTCATTGGCTGGAGCTTCGAGCCGAAGCGACAGAGGCTCCGCCCACCTCCTCGTATTTGGCCACGTGCCTAATCGCGCTGGTGCCGAGTCGGAAACGGGGCGGGTGAGACACCCGCTCCTTGCTGATTGGCTGAAGGGACACCATGCTTATGTTTGGCTCTGCCCACACGCGCGCTTGCTGGTGAGCGCGCGAAGAATGCTGCGAGCGTTATGGTTTTAGGATGGAAGTGGAGATGTTGTGATACGGGGTGTAAAAATCCTATCTATAAAATAACTTCGCAGCGCATGTATGTAATTCCCATTAGACACAGGTCGGGGGCCCGAACTAGAAACACTCACTTACTGATATAACTGTTCTATAAGGACCCTGTCTGTTGTGTGCAGTCAGCTTCGAAATTTGTAACAATATCACCTTGAAGGGCGCATTCCATGCCACACTCGAGTCTGTGGTTCATTATTGCCCCAGGTGAGATACTCTTCTAGTCTTGGGGAAGTTCAATGCATCGACTGGAACTTATAGGGATGGTTATGAGACATGTGTTGGTCCCCATGGGTCTGGAACTGTGAACAAGAATAGCAAGAAGTCATGGACTTGGGTGGCTGGTTCATGGTTTCAGTGGCCACAGGCTCATCGCTGACATTCCAATGCTGGTGGTGTAGCAAAGGAGAATGACCATGTGCTCGTTGATGGTCGCTGGAGGATGATCCAAAACTGCAGGGTCGACAAGAGTGCTTATTTCCTCAATACCAACCACAGGCTTCTGGTAGCAACTCTGAAGTTGCAGCTTAAGTCTGGGAGAATGGTACCATCCCAGCCGAGGCTGGATGTTGGCTAGCTCAAGGATGAGAGTGAAGCTGCGGAGTTTGCAAACAGGCTGAGTGGGTTGGATGTTGGGGTGTTACTTAACCCTATTGCTGACCCTCCAATCAACTGTGGTCCACCTTCGTTTGTTGAAACACAGGCTGCGGTGAACCGGCTTAAATGGGGTAAAGCTCCTGGGATCTGTGGCATCCATGCTGAACTTCTCAAGGCTGGTGGAAATGCTGCACTCGTGTCGTTGCATGCAGCTCTGTGCTCTGCCTGGAACACAGGCATCATCCCAACTGACTGGAAGAGGGTCTTGTTGTCCCTCTCTGGAAAGGGAAGGGTGATCGCCAGGACTGCAATAACTATTGAGGGGTGACGCTGCTCTCGGTGTTGGGCAAGGTCTTTGTTCGGATAATTCTTGATAGGGTTCGCCACCATCTGCTTAAGCACCAGCGTCCAGAGCAGTCAGGCTTTACACCAAAGAAGACAACGATTGATCGTATCCTTGCTCTTCGGGTCCTCACATAATGCCAACGAGGGTTTTGGCAGGGGACTGCTTACAGCCTATGTTGGTCTCTGTAAAGCGTTCAATTCAGTGAATCGGGATGCCCTCTGGAGGATTTTTGGTCGTCGTTGGGTGCCACCAAAACTGATCAATCTGATGTCTGAACTATACTCCAGTACTGAGAGTGCTGTGAGATGATACCATCTCCAATTTATATCCATTTGTTACTGGAGTTCGTCAGGAGTGTGTACTACCCCCACACTTTTCAGCGCTTCTATGGACTGGATTCTCGTGAGCATGTCGGAGATGTCAAGCTGCGGTGCATAATTTGGGAATGTCATGATCTCTGACCTTGATTTCGCAGATGATGCAGTCATCTTTGTGGAGACTAGATATCCTTTTGGGGGCCCTTGAGGTGTTGAATGAGGAGTTGGAGCTGCTGGGATTATGGGTTTCCTGGGCCAAAACTAAGATCCAGGCTTTCATTGACATCTTGGCTGCTGCTGTCTTGTTTATACCTGTTTGTGGTGAGGATGTTGAGGTCACGGAGAGATTCACTTCCCTTGGCAGTGATATTCATCTCTCTGCTGGCTGTTAGCCAGAGATCAGTAGTTGTCTGGGTTGGGCCTGGGGATTCATGGATTCACTGGATCATTTGGTATGGTGCTGTCCGTACCTGTGCAGGAGGACAAACTTCTGAGTCTTCATGTCCTTGGTGCTTGCAGTCTTGCTCTGTGGATGTGAGATTAAGATTTCTTACCAGGGATCTCAGATGGAGACTTCATTCCTTTGGTACCAGGTCTCTTCAGGGAATTCTTGGCTATCGCTGGTCAGACTTTGTGTCCAATGAGTGGTTGCTGAAAGATATTCAAATGAGATTTGTTACCTGCATAGTCCATGAGTGGACTATGCAGGCTCTATGGACTCTAGACGCAGGCTCAGCTGCGGCTCTATGGACATGTGGCTCGTTTTCCTGTTGCTGATCCTGCTCACCAGATTCTCTCAGCGAGGGAGCCTCATGAGTGGTGGAGGCCAATGGGCCGACCACGTGCCCCGTGGTTGGAGCAGGTTGATCAGCATCTCAAGGAGATGGGGATGGTCAGACATCGGCCCCTGGAGTACCTGTGGAAAGTGAACGCAGCAACATGCTGCTCCATCACGTGCTCCCATACCTGGCCTGACCTGATCAGATTGAAGATGACTGCACTGTGGTTGTGCAGGCATGGAACAGCACCAATACAACCAATATACCAGTTCACTGGTCCTCATTTTGCTGACCTCGGAAGAATGACAGGTTGAGTCAACCCCACTTGGTGTTAATTCATCTGCCAACGGGGCTTGATCTCAGGATCCCAAGCCAGCCTCCCAAACCACTAAGCCAACACCAGATTGTTGA
This sequence comes from Eptatretus burgeri, assembly GCA_024346535.1. Taxonomy (NCBI): domain Eukaryota; kingdom Metazoa; phylum Chordata; class Myxini; order Myxiniformes; family Myxinidae; genus Eptatretus; species Eptatretus burgeri. The sequence goes on from BROF01002608.1 coordinate 202,165, forward strand.
TCAGGCCTTTTAGCTCCCATGGGCCATGGGCCCATAATTTTCCATCAAATCAAACGGAAAATACACTTCATCACTTATTGCACCCCATATATGATGGTCCTCCATTGGGAGAGGACCGTCTGTCCCATTTGGGACTAAAATTACTTGTTTATCATTCAATGAATAATGTGCATTGAAAGCTGTTTAACTAATTGACATGTTTGCCATAAATTACTCTATTTTAGAATTCACATATTGTGCAATTTCATTGTATATTGAATTTGTGTATTTTTATGACTCCCGGTGTCGAGGCGTCGATCACCCTTTACTGAGGCATGAAGACCTCAATGTCCTTGAGAGAAAACTGTTAATTATCTATCAATACGTATGCACAGAAAGCACACCCCAGGCACAACAATTTGTTATTGAGGAACCCGGAGAGTGCTCTGCAGAATAGCCAAATCAACCCCTTATATATGGGGTTTTTATCTCCAACCAATTCCACTACACACAAGTCCTTCATTTCATCCCAAGACCAGCTGGATTTCCAGCTGGCTTATGTCTCGGTAATGTATATCAAACAGATCAGCAAGATCAAAGGTTTTCCTCCCAGATTCTGCTACACAATGCTCCCTTGAATCATTCAAGGTTGACCTTACTCATCTCACACACAATGTTCCTGTAGAACAGCAAACAGGAATATATTGTAATTGACTGCAAGTGAGTGAATTGAGTTGGGAAGAAACAAAAAAGCTTTAGAAAAAGGTACAAATCCCAACACCAGTTGAATGACAGTGTGCACATGATAGCCCGTCAGAATTTGGCTTCCTCGTTGACTTCTGAAAGAATTAAATGCCATGTATGATGTTTGTTTCAAGCGAGTAAAATTTGTGATTGTGAGCTTTGTGTCCTATCTGCCACAGGGCCCACTGGTTTTTGGCTGTGATCTACTTCCCTGCTGGGGAAAACTGCCCCACCAAGAATACGCGATGCTGGCAGCCACCAGATCCGGCGATTGACGGCGACCTGTCTGAAGGGTTAGAGAAAGAATTGCAGGAGAGTGGGAAGAATGATGAAAACAGTGGTGAAAGAAATGAAGAAATGGTAAATGTGGACTTCACTCTTAAAATTTTTTTTGTTGGTGGAAGACCTGTCTGGAACACTTGTCTCACACGCAAATCGCACACAAATCACGCACTCACATGCACACATCGAGAACTGACCAACACAGGGCTTTACCTCAGACAAACATGGCCGTCAATTTTCCCAGTCAACTAAAAATTACCAGCGCGTGCGTGCGTGCGTGCGTGCGTGTCGGATCCATCTCCATTTCAGTCAGGGATCACGAATTGTGGATCACTTTGTGAAGTTTTCTTGTTCTCAAAGTTTTGGTCCGAGGGCTCTTTTGATGATAGTCACCGAGCCCTGGACAGCTTCCAACTGCAGTTAGTTTGTCGTAATATTCCCAATGATGGTTTTTAAGATCTCTTTAAGGTTCTTCTTCATCATACCTGTCACTCCAATAATTAATCACTGGTACAATTTCGGATCTCTTCAGTGTCCGGGATCTTTTCACTTCATTTTTAGGAACTTGGTATTTGGTCATTTTCTTGATTTCTGCATTGTTTAGGCCAATATTGTTGAAAACTGGAATGTCAATTAGCAATGCCTTCTTTTCTTTTTTGTATCTCAGTAGTATATCCAGTGTGTTTTGTTTTTCATGTTCACGCTCGATGGGATCATTAGGTTGTCGGTGAGCGTTACTTCCTTGTTTTCAGTGATTGCTTTTGGTTCATGTTTCCATAAGTATCTGGAACCTGGGATATTAAGACTTTTGCAGAGGTGCCAGTGGATTACCCCACATACCTTGTTGTGCCTCTGTGTGTACAGCTGTTCTGACATGAGTTGTTTTACATCCTGATTAGGAGATGTCTGGTATTTTGTTTATCCCTTGCAGAAACAACACATGTCCGATTGACTCTGTCCCACCATTTCCTTCAAGCTGCTGGTGTAGTGTCCTTTATCTTGGACATTCATAATGATTTGTTCTCCCTCCCAGTTGAGCTGACCTCTTCTTAGCCATTCCAAAGTGCTTTCAATGTCTATTTGCAATCTGGCCTTTTTTTCTTAAAACCTTCCTGCTCTTGTCATTTTCCCAGTTGTCGGTGTATATCTGTTGATATTTCGTTTTATATTTTTCTTTTGTCTTTTTTGCAATTGTTGGGGTTTTATTTATTGCTGTTTTGGTTTCTTGTGTGACATCTTCCATTCGCACCTGTCTGGAATTTTTTTAGCTTGGTGGGTTAGGGATTACTTGTCTGTTTTGTTGTCTGAGTGTTTGCTTACACATTGGATTTGGTAGTCCGTTTCACTTTTCCTATATTCAGCCAATCCTACAGTTTACATTCTGTGCACTTGGTTGAGCTCTATCATGCCGCGACCTTCTCGTCTCAGTAGGTACATTCTCAGGATGCATTGATTTGATTTTTTTTGTGAAAAATTTTGTGGATGGTGCGGAGTTTCCTTGTTTCGATATCCAGTTTATTGATGTCTCATTGTGACCAGTTTATTATTCCCCAGCTCTATTGGAATACTGGTATTGCGAGTTGGTTTATGGCTTTGATTTTGTTTCTTGGAGAAAGGTATGTTTTCTGGATCAGCTTTGTTCCATGCAGGTACTCTTTGGTAATTGTTTTGTGCATTTTTTTGTGACATGTTTGATGACCCTCTTCTTCTCCGAGGTATTTGTATGATGCTTCGTTGTGTAGCTCATGTATTGGTATATTTGTGTCCATTTTTATAATGTCTGTTTTTGTTGGTCGACCTTGTATGAATGTGTACTTGGCACACTTATCTCTGCTAAATTCCATTTGGATGTCGTCAGAGTAACGTTTCACTAATTTGAGTTGTTCTGCCAATTTTTTGTCGTTTGGTGCAAAGTTTTGAATCATCCATGTAAAGTAGATGTGTCACCTTTCTTGTTTCTTTTGATGTTCTCTTATTTGATGTCAGGATATATCAATGTCCTTGCTCATTAATGAGGTTGCCCAGTGGGTTGAGAGCCAGGCAAAACAGGATGGATGAAAGGCTGTCTCCTTGAACAATCCTCAACATATCTTCACCCCTTGTGTTTTGGTCTTTCCTTCTGAGTGTTGCAGTATGAATGTGGTATTCCAAAACTCCATTGCTTTCTCCATCAGTTTGATTATTTTGGGTTGATCTTGTACAATTGCAAGCATTTTATCATCCATGAATGTGGGACACTATCAAAAGCTTTTTTTGTAGTTCCATCCATGCTGTGGATAATTTTGTTGTTCTTGTGTTGCAATTTTTGAGTCTAATCTTGTTTAGTAGTAAATGGTCTATTGTTCCATTACATCCTCTCTTGCATCCCTTCTGTTCTGCCTCCTAGGCCCCCTTCTTGTGTTCGGTGATGGTATATCATTTCTGTGAGGATTCCGATCAGAAGTTTGAAGTGTGCATTTTAAAATCATTGGAAGGTGTTGCAAAAGCAATCTGCCTTTTTGTATCGAAGGCAAATGACCTCTGCCTGTGATTGTGGATGAGACATGAATGGGCTCTGATTTTAAATGGTTTCATTGATCATATGTACAAAAGCTCAAAATTCATTTTTGAATTGAGAGGTTAAAACCAAGGTCAAATTTAATGTCATGAGCAAAAGTATAAATTGATTGCATTTTTATCAATTTATGCAGGTGTCGAGGTTCATGATCAGGCATATAAGGGTCACCAGACTGTCAGGCATATAAGGGTCACCAGGATACAGTATATGGAAAAATATACCCATCAGAGATGGGGAATCCCCCGCCATTGAAATAAATGTTGACGCACAGCCAGCTGGACGGACAGCCGGACGGACGGACGGACAGACGACCCGGGTGACAACAATATCTCCCTTCCGCCACGCGGCGGGGGATAAAAATGGAAAAGACCACTTAGGTGGTGTTCATCAATGGACTGTATCGACGTCGTCCAAGGGGGGACTTCTGCATGTCAGAGAAGTGGGGTGGATGAATGGATGGAGGTGAGCATGAAGTTTGTATTTGGAGTGTTGCAATGGGGTTTTTTTTTAAAAGAGAATGCTGCATGTGACATGGAGGGGCAGAGGTTTGGCATAGTGTTGAGGGTAGGAGGAGAAAAAGAAAAGTAGAGCTTGCAAGTGACTCCTGGGCCACCAACTTGCAAACTGTCAGTGAGTAGATCCTTAACCTCACTCTCCTGTCACTAGATTCATATGTTATGGAAGACTTTGGATTCCATGGCCTTGAGAATGAGAAGATGGGAAGCAGTCGCACCAGCCCATAATGGGGAGCCGTATGCCATTGCACTTTGGATGAACCCTTGCACACCGTCATAAACTGAGTTTGGCAGAGGAAAGACTTGGCTTGTACAGACTTGGTGGTAGCTGGCTATGTAGGCCAGCTTGGAGATGCAGTCTACCTAAAATGAGCCAGCTGGTTCTTAAGGAGTGACAAAGTAAGAGTAGGATTATAATATGTTCCTGGGAGATGATCTGTTGCTATTTTTCCAAAGATTTGTAAAGTCGTGTTGCTGCAGCCTATCTGGCAGGAGGGTGACGAACAGACCTGCACAGGGTGGATTAATTATGAAAATGGTATAATAGATTCTTCCAGTTATGCAGAGATCATTGATGTAGTTCATGAACAGGATTAGTCCCAGGATGCTATGTTGAGGAACACCAGCCAAAAGAGAGAGAGAGAGCATGGGAGAGAACGTGTTGTAAAGAAAACCGCTGCTTGCAAACATCAAGGGATCCTGCCGGCCATTCAATGTACTGTAGAAACGATAAGGGTTCCGCTTGGAAAGCAGCGCAGGATGTCAGACAGAATCAAATGCAGGGGTGATGTACAAAAGCTTTGTTTATGAAAAGAGGACAAGATTGAGCTCTGATTTTCATTTTCCTTGTGTACTTTTAAATAACAATCGATGTTTTTCCCCTTTATGTCTCTCTATTCCCAATCATTGAAGGGTGAACAAATGTATGTCTTTCCTAGGCGTCTGCAGAACCAGCGGAAGACGAGACTCCTGCAAGTTGTGATCGAGCACGACGGAAACACTGCTCCAATCAGTGAGTTTCGGTTCTCTTGCAAAGGTGGATTCTGATGCAAAGATTAACCAATTTGATTTGCGTCAAAGGTGACGTGACCTTTATCTGAAAGTATCAGATTTTCCTGCAAGTGATAACTTGTGAACCGCTGAAGAGATTTTGACCAAATTTGGTTCAAGTATGTACTCTGACGCAAAGATGAACTAATAAGATTTTGTAGTCAAAGGTCAGGACTCTTGACCTTTAACTGAAAGCAGATTTTCGTTCCCGCAATAACTCGACACGTGTCGTCGGTGGATATTAAAGATCCCACGGTGTCTTTCACGAAGACTATCTGAGTTATCGCCAGCACCCTGAACAAATTTGAAATTCCTGGCTAGCTTTCAGTGGAATGTCTGGCCTGAGCACATAGTTCGTTCAACATTTTGCCCAAAAACCTTCATGATGCGATCCCACAATAAGGTGGATGAATGGAGGCTGCACTTGGAAAGATTAAAGGAATTGAGACCAAAGGGTTATTTGATTATTTGTACCTTTTCCAAAATGACATGTTAAATGAGACGCGTGTCATTTGTCTAACCTTTTGGGCCTTTACAGCCTCTGCATCCCCAACAACCCTCTCTTCCCTGTCCTCCCTTCAGGCCGTGCATTCTCATCATGGATTCTCTGAACGGGGCCTCACGCACCGAAGTCACCAAGACCTTGCGCGGGTTTGTTTGCTGGTCGATAAGTTGCCATAATTTGTCATGTTTTTATTATTTTTTCCCATTTTTTTAGGGAACCAAATATCCTTAGTCTTTTGCTTGGTGTTTGACAATAAAACCAAAATTATAGTTATTATTATTATAATTGTTGTGATGAAAAACCTCGGTAGCTTCATTTGAAACAATAAGCTATGGGCTTGTATTTTTCTTTTTTATTGAAAACGAGCAAATACAACCCGTCACTTCGCTGACGGGGACAATGAGAGAGACAGAGACAGACAGGAAAAAAAAGTGTAGGGTGAGGGGGGAGGGGAGGCAGAGAGGATGAAGAAGGGGGAGCTAGGGGGTGACACCTCACCAAGCATTGCATTCACGGTGTGTGTGTGTGTGTGTGTGTGTGTGTGTGTGTGTGTGTGTGTGTGTGTGTGTGTGTGTGTGTGTGTGTGTGTGTTTGGTCATTGGTTGTTATCTCCATAGAGGGGTTTGAGAAAGTGTAATGGACTTTTCCAAAGTCCATCCAAATTTCCAAAGCTTGAGCAAATCAACAAGGAAGAATGGGAGAACATCCCCAAATCCAGATGTGCACAGATGATAGACATACCCAAGAACACTCAAAAGTATTGACTCAGGGGCTTGAATACTTCTGTAAGTTCGATATTTCTGCTTCATTTTGAATAAATTTGTAAAAATTTCGAAAAATATGTTTTCATTTTGTCATTATGGGGTATATTGTGCTGATCAGTGACAATTTTTTTTAATTTAAGTCATTTTATATTTAGGAATGTAACAACAAAATGTGACAACAAGCTCAAATGAGCTAAGATCCTCGTCCTCTTAATGATGACGTCATTGTGATGTATCAGGTTTGCGATAAATTATCTGTGCTAATGCTCGGCTTGATTCCCGCAAACAAAATTCAAACAGCTTTGCCTAGTTTCGGAGATAATGGTATCGGCGATTTCCATTAACGGCTATATTATGACGTCAACTTTTTTTCTTGGAGGAATTTCCAAAATTGGAGATGGTTACTGCCTGCGCGTGGGCTTTCTGCATATGCATGGCAAGTTTCTCGAAGAACCAATGAAAACTCTGGGTTGTGAAACAAAAAATAGGAATGACGTCATAAAAATTGATATGACGTCATAGTGATGTATCATATGTGCGGTAATTAATCTCTGCTAATGGCCTGTTCGATTCCCGCAAACAGAATTCAAAAAGCTTGCCTGGTTTCGGAGATAATTTTTTAGGCGATTCCCATTAGCGGAGATATTTTGACGTCATAACTTTTTTCTCTTGGAGGAATTTTCAAAATCGGAGATGGTTACTGTCTGCACAGGGTACATGTATGTATGTATATATATATATATATATATATATATATAT
>BROF01002609.1:19224-36340 GCA_024346535.1 Eptatretus burgeri
CAAATGCTCTTCAACTTTCAAGTCAATGGGATGAAAATTGAGGATTTTAGAATTCCCACCTTAGTTGCTGAACTTGGGCTAGTGTTGACCTTTTGGTCTATGTTGACCTCAAAATAATGGGTGGTTGAATTCACTGACCTTAAACATAAATCCTCTTCAAATTTCTCAATCAGATGAAATTTGAGGATTTTAGGAATTTGGAAAAGTTGTTGACTTTTTGACCTCAAAAACAATAGGCTTCTTACTTATGACAAACTCTACCATGTGGTGAATGTTTGTGAAGATCGCTTTAAAATTCTGACACCTATAAAAGTTAAATTTATCACTTCAAATGAGTTGAGGTGATACCGGTTTTATTTGGGTTTATATAAAACTAGAGAGTGCCAACATGACCCGTCCCCGCAAAGGCCATCCGCATCCACTTTGGGGGAAAAATACAATTAGGCAGTGAAAGGAGCAAGGAGGGGGACATTGTTCATGGGATATTCATCAGAGCCTTTTTAACATACTGAATTGCGAACGATATACAACACACTAAGAGGAAGATCAAAATAAAAATGCAAAATGAGAAAGGTCGTCCCCATTCAAAATGCAAAGTCGTTTGTATTCAGACGTCAGTCTTCTTCTTCAGATCTATTCACGGACAGATGCACGCACAAATTGAAACAGAGCTCCAATGAGCCAATCTTTGTGATTCGCTACAAAGTACTACTTATTCACGGTTCTCCAACTGTGCAATGCCGGGTAAATCTGTTCATGACGTGTGTGTGTGTGTGTGTATATATATATATATATATATATATATATATATATATATATGCACGCGCGCACGCGCACACACACACACACACACGACAGGATCATCATATCTTCCCTTGACGGACTTTCCAATCACTCTCATCTTACATAGAAATGTTCGAGTCTCAATGTTTGTACAAAAGTGAGGTTCTGGAAGAAAACTGCACACAGTGTCCCTGCTTCATCAGCACGCCCCGTTCCATCTCCCCATTATCCATTTGCAATCACCTTTCCACCAATGGCTGCATGATTAGTTTGAACCGAGAAACACGTTGCATGCAGACCTGCTGTACAAAGAATGCATTTCAAATGAGCCTTCAAAATGTGGATACACGTCCAACAAACAAACATTCACCCTGCAAAATGCAGAGGTGCACAAAATAGATTACAGTTTATCATGCAACATGATACGAGTACAGTTCCAAGTATTGCTATTATAATAGCTAATTTGCATAATTCACCCGAAGGTATTGTCAGAATGAAATTTGCATAAACCTTTACCTTGGCAATTCAAAAATGAATTTCACAAACTTTTTTTTTTAAAATAAAAATTTCAAGGGTAGCGCAAGTGATTATACGCACTGTCAAGTTTGCCTTTGCGTTGGAGTTGGTGGAAAATAATATTTCATGTAAACACACACTGAGGATAAAGTTCTACTCACTGGCTAATGCACACTGTGTGTAATGAATGGACCGACTGATAATTTGTCACCAATCAGCACAAATGGCTGATGGCGTGCCGTGCTTTTCCCTCCTCCAGATTGGGAGAAACAAAGTGCAGCCAAATCGAACAGTCGGTCTATACAGTGTAAATCCAATCACGATGTTCAAAAGATGTTTGAACAAGACCTGCATTCTATTACCTCCGCCACCTAAGGTGAAGGAGGTTATGTTTTCACCCCTTTCTGTCTGTTTGTCTGTCTGTCTGTCTGTCTGGCTTTGTGCAGGATATCTCAAAAAGTTGTGCACGGATTCCGATGAAACTTAGTGGACATGTTGGGTGTGTGACAAGGAAGAATTGATTTAATTTTGGTGAAGATCAGAATCCGGATATGGATCTGATAATTTTTAAAGTGATTCTTCACCGCTGACAGATTAGGGCTACACCAATATATAACACGATATATGAAAAAGTTGTGGACGGATTCAGACAAAACTTCTGAAAGGTGCCAATAATATTGTCTGGGCCATGTTGGGATTTCTGTGTGGAATAAGCGAAGATATAGTATGTTTTTTTTTGCTCCACTGCAAACCAAAGAAATACATCTGTGGATACCAAAATATTTTATGATAATTCAACAATTTTTCTGGAAGAAATGGTGCATTATTTGAAAAAAGTGCAAGGGGGCCAATATTTTTGGCCACGACAGGAGATCCCATGACCATGCATTGTTAGGCCAAGATAAATCACAAAACTGTGTCCTCCTAACGTCCTATCGTAAGGCACTCGACAATGCATTCATGTGGCAGACGACACTTGTTGGTTACAAATTGTGCAGCAATGGCTGTAATGGGACACAATTTAAGTGTTGTCTTTGAAACTACCACTGAGTCAGTGCATGGTTGGAACCATATTTATTTCTCCTTTATAAAGGGGATCAGAAACAATTTTTTTTTTGTGGCGTCCGATACAACTGATTGAGTGAAATTCTGAATGCATTGGTTAAGTATTCAGATGAATATCTCATGAAAGCAATGGCAGTGTAACTGCATTGCCAATGCTCATTTTCATAGCATGTAGGAAATGTGAACCCTTTGGGCTTTTCACACAAGAGAGTTTGCATTTTTAAGCATTTTCTACATCGATTGCATTGTGAAGTCCAACAAGCAGCATGAAATGAAGGCGAGTTTCCAGCAATGCAATTTTAAATGGTCCCCAAAGCACGGCTTCTCAACATTTTGTGCTCATAATTGGAACCGGGCGTTTAATCAAGTGGAAGCAATAAATAGCAGACTTGCTTTTCTGCCCGAGAAAGTGTATTTTCTAAAAGGAAGCAATACACCCATTCATTCACACAAATAATATTATTGACACCAAAGATGGTGTCGTGTAGATATTAACCTAATGTGGATTCAAAGATTGTCTCCAACTTGGTCTGCAGATCCCAAGTCTGCAGCTACTAACAATGAAAAAGCCTCAGTGGTTTCAAAAACCTCGAGCTGTTTCTTATTCCACTTGCATAGAATGATTGGGGCTAGCTGGATAGCCTACATGTATGCACACTCACCTCTAAGCTGTCTCGCCTGAGTTTGAATCCCGACCCAGCTGTAAACTGTCATCTCGGTGTTTCACAGGCAGGGTGATCATCCACGTGTGGATCATCGGGCATTCATTGATGGACGCTAAAGATCCTACGGTGCCCTTTGCGAAGAGAAGGCGAGCTATCGCCGGCATCAGGCACAAATCACAATTCCTGCCCTCACCAGGGGCAAAACCACGACCTCAGGCAATGATTCTATCCCACAGCCTAGAACTGCGTATGAACGAAGAAGCAGGCAGAGTGATGCAGTAAAAGGTGCATTGTTCATTGGAAAGGCCCTGGAAACAATGTGATTGATGTTTCTTTGGTGGCAACGGGTGGGTCTTTCCTCTGGGAAAAGTGTAGAGGGAAAAGTTTCCTCCTAAGGGCTTTGGTGGATGGGTTCAACAAAGGAATAGCAGCTTTGTGGGATTTGTCAGAGTGGATAATTTATTTAAGGGGGTTGGTGACGTTTGTGTGGTGAGTTTGCAGTGGGTGTGGGTTGTCGTGGCGGTGTGGCAGGTGTGGGCAATATTGGGGGACAGGTGTGGATGGTGGTGGATGGTGGTGGTTGTTGGAGTGAGGTTAGGGATGCTGTGGATGCAGGCAGCGGTTTGGGTGTGGTGTGTGCCAGCAGCAGTGGAAGTGCGGCAGGTGAGGGCAGCAGTCTAGATGAGGTGTGTGTGGGCAGTGGTCTTGATGCATTGTTTACAAGTGGATGTGAGTGATGGTGTGGGTGTGGCATATGGGTGTGGGTGTGTTGGCTTCAAACGGCAGCGGGGTGTTGCGAGTGAGGACAGCGATCGTGGGGTTGCAGTTGGTGCATGTGTGGTGGGGGGCTCCAGATGCAGGTGAGGGTTGTGGTGTGGCAGGGTAGGTTGGTGGTGGAGGTGCTGCGGATGAACAGAGTGGTGGGGTTGGGTGGAGATCAGATGGGAAGACGTTAAGGAGATGATTTTTGTCAGCGATTAAAATTATCAAATATGCAGCAATGATTAGACACATTGAATTTTGTGTTATTTCACAGCAGCAGGAGGAAGAAGGGATGATGAAGGAAGATTGGATGACATTCTGTCAGGTCATGGCAGGAAGATGTTGGTTGTGGTACATGTAGGAGCTATTGATATGGAGAAAGGTAACTCTGAAGATTTGAAAAATAGGTTTAGGATGGTTTGCGAGATGCTGATCGAAAAGGTGTGCGAGGTAATTTCTTCTGGTATACTTTAAAGAACTGGAAACATTCCAAATTTCATGACGAGAACAAAATATATCAACCTATGGCTGGAATAATGGTACAGGCAGGAACATTCTAGATTTAGAAGTACTGTAATGTGGATCAAGAGTGATGACCGTATGCTAAACAGAAACAGGTAGCAAGATTTGGAGTGGGAATTGTGGAGGGGATGAATCCTTTTTTATGCTAGAGGGGAGTAGAGAGGCTATTAAGAAAGGAACTGCAACTGTTTTTTTTTTTTTGGTCATTGTTGTTGTCATTACAGTGTTTAGTGTCCTGGAAGAGCTAGCTCAAAATAGGTAACATACAGAACGAATGGGGACGTAACAGAATTAAAACAAGAAAAAGAGCAATCAGAGATTGCAGACCCTCACCAGGACTTGTTTTGTGTGGTGTTTGTGTAGTTTTGTGCAGTATATTTTGGTGGTGTTTGTGTACTGGTGTGTTATGTAATAAATAGACATAAGAACTGCCACTTTGTAACTGCTGGCAGTGATGACCAGGTACCAAGGCGTCCCGTTTTGATGAAACCCCGCTTTTAACGGACACCTGACCCATGGCGTTTTTATTATTATTCAATTGAATTGAGAATGCGATTAAAATAAATTCAATTCAAATTAAATGGAAGACCAAATAGGTGCAGTACTGCATTGGAGTCATCAGAAGGAACCCGAACAACCAAAAAGCAAAGATGAAATCATCAAGAGGAACCTGGATAGGAAGGGGGTTTAACATATTACTTCACTACCCTCAAACCCATCCAGGTACAACCAAGTGAGCCATATTAAAAAAAAAACAAAAAAAAAAACAACCCAGATCAAAAAAATATTGAAACAATTCTGGTTGCCAGACCATGCGTCCGATGAGGTTCAAATTTAAAACCTGTATTCCACATGGCATCTAGATCATAATTGTGAAGTTTCATACCGATCGAGATCGATTCAGCGGTTCAAGAGAAAGAAATTGACATTTTTGCTCAATCCAATATGGCTGCCAGACCATGTGACCTATCAATTATTCATGAACACCCTGATATCTGCAAGGCTTGGGGAACATGTGTGTGAAGTTTCTCCTCGATACATATAAAGTTTTGCCTCGATCTGTTCAGCCATTTTAGAAAATATTTTAGTTTTTTTTTTTTCCAAAAAAAAAATCAAAATGGCTGTCAAACCACGTGACCTATGACATCAAAAAGTTTTTTCTGTAAAACCAATTTATCCCTAGATGACCCTCAAAAATTTCATCCTGATCAGATGTAGTGTTCTGCATATGTAATTATGTCATAATGAAGGCAGCCATGACATCATAGGCAAATCACTCTGACTCCCCATGAGGAGTACTTGCCATGTGCCAAGTTTAAATTTTTTCATTGGTGCATTTTCGGAGATACAGAGGTCAAACGTTTTTCTTATTTTCCAACATGGCTTTCACACGACGTAACCTATGATGTCATAATTATCATTGAAACATTCTACATTAGTAGTCGCTCCTCTGGTGAAAATTTCTTGTCAATCCGACAAGCGGCTGTGGAGAAGGGGAGGATGGTTAAAGATGAAGAAGATGAGGAAGAAGAATATATCTTCATCATTAATAACACATAGCATGTTTCTGATGGATAAATAAAGCAAGTAAGGCATTTTAAAATGTTAAAAGTTTTAACGTAAGAAGCAAATTAATTATATGTGAAGGAATGCTCGGTCATGTGTGAGATATTGAGAAAAGATGAGATAAACAATGAATGCTTTTTTTTTTAAGCAAGGAGGGGGAACGAAGATGAAGTTGAGAAGAATGAAAGGACAACACTTAAGATAAAGAAAGCTGTTATGTAAGGGTAGGATGACATGAAGCTTGGAAGTGAAGTAGACAGCAGAGAGAGAGAGAGAAGTGGGGAGGGGTTGGGGTAGGGGTAACCAGATTTAGGAAAGTCTCGATACTTGAGTAGATTGGGGAAAATATTGGCAGATGCAGTTTAACAAAAGCAAATATAAAGTACTGGGGATGGGAACAATACAGAAATGAAAATAGGAAATACATAATGCAAGAGGCATATTTTGATCACGTGACACAGGAGCGACAGCAAAGTGCCAGGCGGCGAGAGGTGGAGCGAATTGGGTTTGGGGGTAGTATTCATATTGGGATAAATTACAAATCAAAGGAGGTCGTGTTAAGTGTTAACACTTTCCAGGAATTTAATGAGACCTCATCTGGATAATTGTGTTCAGTTCTGGTTGCCACATCTGATGGACATAGATTGCTGCTACAGAGAGGGTATATGTCGAGCAACAATAGATTGTTTCTGGGGCTGGATAGACTCAGCAGTACATGCCATTGCTCTGTAAAAAAGCATTGCATGCATTGATAGTGATGATGATGAAGATAATGGTGAATGATAGATTGCTGTAATATGATCAAACAATAAAAGTAAAGGAGTACAAAGACAGCTGTAAACTCAATTTGACATGGCAAACGAGTAAATAATTTCACACAATTTTCATTAGGCCTCCTGTAAGGATGCGATAATGGAAGTGTACATACAAGCTTCACACTGATCAGACTCCACCAGATCAATAAGGATATCCCTGCAACAGCTGGGCATACACAACTGTTTACATTTCTGGGAAAAGAAGCAATACAAGAACAGTTTAATTAAGGTGAATCCATTTTTTTCATAAATTTTTTCGAGAAAGACTTTATTAATATTCTTGAACAATAACACTGCCGAATGTGTGAAATGCGCCATGGAGTATAAAAGACTTACTCTCAATGAAAGAACAAGAAAAAGAGCAATCAGAGATTGCAGACCTTTACCAGGACTTGCTTTGTGTGGTGTTTGTGTAGTTTTGTGTGGTGTATTTTGGTGGTTTTTGTATGCTGGTGTGTTACGAACTTACTAAGAGACATAATTCGAACTGTCACTTTATATCGGCTGGAAGTGATGACCGGGTATCACGACGTCCCGCATTCATGCAACCTCGCTTTGATCAGACATCTGTCCCCGACCCATGACGTTTTTTTATTATTATTCAATTGAATTAAGAATGGGATTAAAATAAATTCAATTCAGATCAAATGGAAGACCAAATAGGCACAAGTCCTGGCTTGGAGTCATCAGAAGGAACCTGAATATGATTCACATGTCAGCTGCTACTCCTCTACCCTAAAACCCATCCAGGCACAGCCAAGTGAGCATTATTCAAAAAAATAATAACAACCCACACCAAAAATTAAATAATTCTGGCAACCAGACCATGTGCCCAATCAAGTTGAAATTTAAAACATGCATTTCCCATTATGACTAGATCACAATTGTGAAGTTTCACGTCGATTGATAAAGAGGTTCCAGAGAAAACATTAAATATTTTTCTTAAATCCAATATGGCTGCCAAACCATGTGACATCAATTATTTCTCAATAATTTTGTACACGCATTCCTTGGGGAACATTTTTGTGAAGTTTCCCCTCGATCTATCCCGCTGTTCTGGAGAAGATTTTTATGTTTTAGGGGAAATCCAATATGGCTGCAATCCTCTGTGACATATGACATCATATGTATGAGCCTTTTGTTCCTCGTGGATAGGCAGTCATAGGTGTAGAGTTTCGCCTTGATCTGTTCAGCCATTTCAGAGAAGAACATTTTTGAAGGTTAAAAAATAAAAAATAAAAAAATGACTGCCGAATAACGTGATCGATGATGTCATCAAAAAAATTGTGGACCATTTTATTCCAGATGACCCTCAAAAATGTTCATACTGATCAGATGTAGCATTCTACATTTGCAATTATGACGTCATAACAAAGGCACCTATAATGTAATTTAAAAAAAATCACACTCATTCCCCATGAGGACTTGTCGTGTGCCAAGGTTCAATTTTTCCTTGGTGCGGTTTCAGAGGTCTCGAGGTCAATTTTTTCCCCATTTTTCCAACATGGCTGCCACACAATGTCACCTATGACGTCACAATTATCATTATAATATTCTACATGAGGAGTCACAGGAATGGTAAAAATTTTGTGTCAATCCAACAAGTGGTTGTAGAAAAAAATACGAAAGTTCTGTGTCGGCAAACAAACAAACAAATAAACCAATGTCACCCGCAGGGTGACCCATATCTTGCCAAAAGGTGACCACGTGTGACTTGTTTAAGGTCACACTGAGGTCAACAGAGCTGCTATCCACCAGGAGCAACTCCTTGAGGAATATCTGCCAACGAGAGAGTCTGATGAGAATCGTTCTCGAGTAAGCATGAAAAATATGCGTTTGCCTCATAACGCCACCAAATGACGTCATAATGTCTCAAGCTTGATATATCTAGAAAGCACTCATCGAGGTGTTCAATTTGAGGTACTACACGATATGGTTCCTAAAACTTGAAAATTTGAACTTGGGGTCAAATATGTTTAACCTGAGGTGCTAACCATGAAGGTCAAGGCCAATCGCCACCAAAAAATTAATCAGCTGAGTGCCAGACCATGAACTATATTCCCATGAAGTTTGAAGACGATCCGATCAAAATTACTCAAAAAATAAGGGTTTCGTCGACTCCCCTGATTTGCGAAAAAGTGACCTTGACCTTTGACCTTGACCTTCAAAATTTTATGCGCTGAAAGGGACCTCTATAGGCCTCTGATATCTGAAGTTACAAAAATTTCCAATGATAACTGTGCTCTGCAGAATTTTTTATATGTGATTACAGACAAACAAACAAACAAAAAAAAAAACATACAAGCTGACGAACATATCTTGCAAAAACTTCGTTTTGGCAAGATAAACAAACAAACAAACAGACCCAAAAGCAACACCCTCTCCTTCGACGAGGATAAATATCTCCACCATTGTACAGCAGCAAACGTTACCTGCTGAAATGATCATTCCATAATTCGTTCCTTAGCTGCCGCTTCACCTTACATGGCTTTTCATAAGGAGAACATTTCAGGTTGAGTGTAAACCATACACATCCAGCGACAACATGTGATATTTCCACAACCGTTTTGTATTATGTATTTGTACGTGTCGTGGCCCACATCGGCAAGTGTCAGATCAAATTGTTGGCTGGGACAATGGGACATCTTGGCTTTAAGCTGACAATGGACTAAGTTGGCACACAATGTAAAGGTAGAGTTAAAAGACATCCAGCCTATGTCATGCCACAACTGCTGTTTATTTATACTGTTCTTAAGTTGTCCTGCCAAATGACGTAAAAGGGAACACAAAATAAAGTGTGATTCACATTGCATTGTTTGCTGGGCCTTACGAGTCCTTTGTAATGTTATGGGCCAATTTGCTGCATGTTCACTCAATTTTCTCCTTCACCGTTGTCCACTTGTAGACGTGGAAAGTGCTGTCACACATCCAATCTTTCACTGGCTTATAGCATTTGGCAAAGGGGTATGCACCATTGCTGACGACCGATGAACCATTATTGATCTCTCGCCTCCAGCAAGCTGGTAATTATTTCGCCGATCTCAAAATGATGACAGGCGGAGTTGACCCATCTGGTGTTATTTTGGCATAGCTGCGATTTCAACTCAGGAAACTAATATCCTAAACCAACCCCTTTAACTGTTAAGCCACTATTTATATGGTCAAAAGTTAGCCACTATATATATGGATTTATATGGTTATACTTCCAAAAATGCAACGGAAGTCGATTGTTGAAGCAAGTGTGATTGAAACTGTGTAAGAAATTGAGGGAAGTGTTAACCCCCCCCCCCACCCCCCATTGTATTTCTTCATTAATGCACATACTTCCAGGTTTGTAGATATGTACATTTGTGGATGAGCATGTCAATGAATTATGAATAAGGGTTAATGAGTAGCTTAGTTGGTGATCAAATGTGTCCCAGGGAACCGGTTTCCCCTTCTCTCCACCTTTCCTGTTTTTCACTTTATTTTGTCATCATTCATATGGTTCTGCATCATCCTGTGGCCAACTCACTGCAATGGGAAATGCAGAACACTACACATTGCAGTGGCAAGGTCGTTGAGATCTGGACAATATTTGTTGAAACCTAGCGGGTCTGTGTCTGTGTCATGTCCATAACTTGGTCATACTTTCAAGGTGGGTCAGCCTGTGATGGTGCCGAGGTTGACTATGGTTCCATCATGGTTGTCCATTCAAGGATAGTTTGTGTTTGAACTGTCGAAAGGTAGGCCATCGAAAATGAGTTATCAAGTGACAATACCCACCATGGGTGACAATACCCACCTATAATGGCAGGGCAACTATTATGGGCAACTACAATGGCATTCAGGAGAGCGCATATCTCCGCGAGGCTGAACAGTTTACGTTGTATCCCACTGATAGGCTAGATCTGAATCCAGACCTGAACCAAAATCAAATCGGCTTGTTCTTGTCGACAACCAAACTCAATCACCAAGTTTTGTCGAAATCCGTCCACAACTTTTTTTAAATATTGGTCTATTTATCATTTATGGCCCTATCTCTCAATGACAAAGAATCACTAATTTTTTTTTTTATCAGATCCGGATTCGGATCATCACCAAAATTGAATCACTTTTCCTTGTGACACACCCAGCGTGTCCACCAAGGTTTGTTTAAATCCGTCCACAACTTTTTGAGATATGCTATGTTCCATTTTTGGCTGATCTCTCAATGGTGAAGAATCACTTTTTAAAAATCTCGTAGCTGGATCTGGATCCAGATCTTCACCAAAATCGAATGAGTTTGTCCTTGTTCGTCCAAAATCGAATCAGCTCGTCCTTAAAACACCCCTTTTAAAGATACTTAGCGGCCTTATTTCCTTAATTATATCCTTCATCAGGCGATCCTCGGCCACCTTGCTCTCTGAGTCTCAAGGCCTTTCCTGAGTAACCTCGCTGGGGTCTGAAGCCGCCATATTTTTTGGCCTGCTCAACAATGCCTTGACTTGAAACAGGCCACAATGATTTCTCAATGATAAAGTTGTTTTCACTTTCTTCACTCATATTAGTGAATACCTGTTCATCATAGCTACGAATCGCTGGTTACATTGCAATGCTTATAAACACCAGGAGATGTCAGCATTCATGGCTTGACATTTTGGGCGTCTCCGGGAGGTGTATGTTTAATGTTTTCGCTAATCGCCTGCCAAACGAGCTGTTTCTTATCAACCATTTCATCGGAGTGCTTGTTTGAGTTCTTCAGCCACTTGGTGAGGACTCTCCATGAGTACTTCAGAAAAAGTACCCGTGCTCTCAATGGAACATCGATTGGTAGACAGATGCTGATGTGCAGGTTGCCATTTTGCTTGAATTGGTGGGACCGGACTCTGGCTATTCACAAGACGTTTACCTTTGCCAAGGGTGACAATGTGAATGGTTATGAGTTGGTGCTGCAGAAGTTCACGGATTACTACAGGCCAAGGGAAAACGTTGTGTACGAGAGGTATCGTTTTTGGAAACTTGACCGGGAGGAGGGTGAGACGATCAACCAATGGCTCATCGAACTCAGAACGCAAGCAGCCATGTGCGAGTTCGGACCTCTAGAAGAATTCATGATTCGAGATAAGATTGTGTTTGGTGTGCGAGACGAGAGATCTAAGGAGAGGCTTCTTCGGGAAGGTGCGGTCACACTGCAGAAAGCTTTGGACATATGCCGTGCCGCCGAATCAAGCAGGCAGCGGCACGACGGCATGAAGGGTGCAAAGGAAGTCCATGCATTGGATAAAGAGAGGCAACAACAGCACACCACCTTTCCAAAGCAAGCCAACGCCAAGCCTGCAGCCAGAGACAGTAGCTACAAAAAGGCGACAGGAAAGCCTTATTCAGCTTGTGTGCGAGTACTGTGGCAAAAAGCACAGTCCTGGGACATACAGGTGTCCATCATTTGGCAAAACTTGTGCCTAGTGCGGATGCAAGAATCACTGGGCTGCTGCATGCAAGGGTGGAAGCAAAAGAAGGGTGCGTCATCTGGATGCAGATCCCAAGCAGGTACTGAAGAGTTTCTGGTCATAGATTCAGTGCTCATCAGTAACCTGGATGATGGCGTCACCCGGCCTGTGGGCAGGTGGCCAGTGTGGTGAACATCAAGCTCGATACAGGTGTCCAGGCAAACAATATTCTCGCTTGATACCTTGACTATTGCAATGCTTGAGCACACCATAATGCCCAACATCATTCTCACTGCTTTTGGTGATGGCAAGATTCAGCCATTGGGTACAACAGTGATTCCCTGCAAGCACAAAGGGCAGGACTGGAGAATCAAATTCACCATAACTGAGAAAACCACTGTTCCCATGCGAGGGCAAAACACATGTGAGAAGCTGGGCCTTATCAAGAGTATAGATTCACTGTATGCTCTACTGACCAAGGAGAGACTGCTCGAGCAATACACAGATGTGTTCACAGGCACTGGTCAGTACAAACAGCAGTATGAAATTGAGCTGAATCCAGATGTCACGCCGACTGTTCAGCAAGCCAAACGTGTTCCCTCTGCAAAGTATGAGAAGCTGAAGGAAACTCTGAAGCAGCTGGATAAACGTGGTATTGTGGCCAAGGTCGACAAGCCCACCAACTGGGTTAGTAACCTCAATCACCATAAAAAAAATATGGCCGCATGAGAATCTGCCGAGACCCAAAGCCGTTTAAGCGTGAAATCAAGCGAGAGAGATACACAGTGCCTACACCAAGTGATGTGCCGAGACAACTGAACAACAAGAAGGTGTTCACAGTGAATGACATGGCTGATGGGTACTGGCATGTGAAGCTGACAGATAAGTCTTCCGACCTGTGCACATTCAATGCACCCTGGGGAAGGATGAGATTCTGCCGTATTCCTTTTGGCATCCTGTCAGTGACTGAAATCATGCACAAGAGAAACCAGGAGGCCTTCAGTGACATTCCTGGTGTGCAGGTCATCGCCGACGACATGATCATTGCCGCTGAGACCATGGAAGAACATGGCCAAATATTGCAACAAGAAGGTGTTCACAGTGAATGACATGGCTGATGGGTACTGGCATGTGAAGCTGACAGATAAGTCCTCCGACCTGTGCACATTCAATGCACCCTGGGGAAGGATGAGATTCTGCCGTATGCCTTTTGGCATCCTGTCAGTGACTGAAATCATGCACAAGAGAAACCAGGAGGCCTTCAGTGACATTCCTGGTGTGCAGATCATCGCCGACGACATGATCATTGCCGCTGAGACCATGGAAGAACATGGCCAAGGTGATGTTCAACGGGACTAAGGTACAGTACCGAATGTCCAATGAGCTGCACATGTGAAACATCATCACTCCAGAGGGACTGACACCAGACATGTCCAAGATACAAGCGATTGCTGACATGCCTACACCAGAAGAGCAATACCACTCATGTAGACATAAACAGTGGAGCAGGTATGCCACAACCAGCTACACCTATGAGAGAACATTACACACCCGTATCCACGCACACTGTAACACGCATGCGTCCGACCGTGCAGCATACTAGATGAGGACGTGAGAGTGTTAAGCCTCAGAAGTATAAAGATTTTGTTTGGTAATCCATAAACTTTTTGTGAACTGGTGTTGATGACCATTGGAGACTTGCACTGATATACCTGACAGACGAAGTTGGTTAAACTTTTCCTCAAACTTGGTTTCTGGTGGCACTGCAAGCCAATAAGTAGCTTAACATGTTGCGAAAGCATTGTGGATGATGATTCTTCAGGTGACAATACTATGACAATTTATGATCTTACTCTTCACAAAGAAGGGAGGTGGAACAGAATATTTATAGTGTTTCTTATGTGGACCAATAAATGAAGCGTCACTTCCGTTTGAGCCAGACGTGTGCATTGTCGATGCTGTTGCAGTAAAGCTTTGTGTTTGTCATTTATATGCATTTTATGCTTGTGTACATAATAAACTGTATTATGTTAATGGAATTTGGTGTGTGTGTGTGTGTGTGTGTGTGTGTGTGTGTGTGTGTGTGTGTGTGTGTGTGTGTGTGTGTGTGTGTGTGTTTAATTTTTCAAAATTTGGATTTTCAAATGGCCAATCGAGCAGATCTGATCAGAAAGCCCCACAGAACAGAAATGCCAAATTTGATGCTTGTATCATAATTTGCACGATTTTTCTACTATCTACTACACTATCATGGACCAAGCGGTGAAGTTTTCCGTTTTCAAAGTTTTGTGCTGAGGGTTCTCTTCAGGATCGTCACTGAGCCTTCAGGATCAGCTTCCAACTGTAGTACATTTGTGATAATATTCCCAGGGATGGTTTTTAATATATCTGTGAGATTCTTCATCATCACTGGTACAACTTTGGCATTCTTCAGCTTCCAGGATCTTTTCACTTTTCATGCTTGAGGTCTTGGTATTTGGTCATTTTCTTGATTTCTGTATCGTTAGTCCAAAATCACCGGTATTAACACCTCAGTTAGCAATGCTTTCTTCTCTTTTTTTTGTAATATATACATATAGTTAAAGAACATGTACATCACCGTGGTGATTCTCATGCCTGCTCCATTTTTCTCCTTCTGCCCCACCCCCTTTCCCCCAGAGAAATGGAGCCAATACACTGACATTAAATTCATGGGGTGTGAATTATCACAGGCATGATGAGCCAAATGGCCTCCACTTGTATTCATCTTTCTTATTTTGTGGTGAAAAAAAAATCCATATCCATTGGGACCATACTGTGCGCAGAGTGTTGGTGCTGACTAAGCAGTCTCCTGGGCTATTGGGCATAATCCTGGCTTGGCAGGTCACCACTCTGGTACAGGATACTCAAGTGACTCAATCATTCCAGCAAGCTGATAATCATTTTGCCAACCTTGGAAGGATGACAGACTGAGTCAACCCCACCTGGTATTAATTCAACAGCCAATGGGGATTTGGACTCAGGACTCTGGGATCCCGAGCCCACCACCTTAACCATTAAGCCAACACCAGGCATATAGTGGTGAACCTAAACATAAAGTAATCTTTTTTATCTAAAATACACAAACTACATGTGAAAAAAAATAAAAACAAAATGACAACATAATGGAGTGTCTGAACAATTACATGGTGACAAGGTGCGGTTGTTCAAATGTGTGAAAACAATTTTTTTCAACTCCAACCAAATTTCACATTTACACGTCAATACATTTTTTCCATCCATGTTTTGCACGACGTTGTTCCTTCACAAATCACTATGAGGGTGGAAGGTTGTTGCTATTTTCTTGGTTTTTCATGTACCTAGTCGAGGCACGTGGAAGAGCTGGAACACTGAATGGATCAGGATGTAACAGACAAAAACAGGATGCAAAACACGCATGCATGGGGTGGACAGGATGGATACAGAGGATGTATGGGGTGGACAAGATGGATAAAGAAGGAAACTTCAACAAGGGAAAACTGGAAAATTGGAAGGAGGGGGGATTTGAGTGGGGTTAATGAGGGTAGAAAAAAAATCATGGTTTTGGATTGGGGAAGATCTGAGATGGTGAGGAACAGTTGTCTTGAAGACATGGAGGGAACAATAAGATTGGAGAGGATGGGGAAGTTGATTCCACAGGTGGGGGGAAAAAAAGAGGAAAAATGAGTGGAGTTGAGCAGTGATTCTAGATTTAAGTTGTTTCACCAGAAGGGGGTTGATGGTGGACCGTGTGAGTCCTGCAGCCACCTGGAGGGGAGGAGAAAACATGGAAAGAGAAGAGGGTGCAAGACCAGAAAGGAGGTGGTAGAAGACAGACCACAGAACTGTCTGCAATGGCAAAGTGATATAGTATAGGCCTGTAGACTCAGCTTCATTGCAGGAGATTCCAATAATCTTAAAGGCCTTGGTTTCCACGGTGTGAATCTGAGCAAGATGTGAGGCCGTGGAGCCAGCCTAGAGTGGAGAGCAGGACTCCATCAAGCTGTGGATGAAGGCCTTGTAGCTGGAATAGAGTTCAGGTGTGCCAAGGTCGGACTTTTTATGATGGAGGATGCCCACTCGGCGGAGGGCTTTTGAAGCCAACTTTGAAATGTGATTTGACCAAGAAAGATCATAGCCGATAGCGAGGGCCCAGTAATTTGAATGACTGAACTTCCTCAAGAAGATTGTTGAGAAAGTAGATGAGAGGGTGCACCAGACTGTCCTTTCGGAAATACGTGAACGATATAGGTGAATAAAGAAGCTGGATGACAGGTTTAAAAGGCCGAGCTGTGCTCAGCTTTCTGAGATTTCTTGCACACGATTCTGCTACTTAGCACACAGAATACATGGATGATCCATTTACTGTTCATCATTGAAATGCCTCACATGATTTGAAAACGATTTGATGTATTGAAATTCCGGCCAGTCAATGATGTACTCTGAAGGCCTTGCCGAAGTGCTCCTTTATCATCAGTAACTTCAGCGTGCAAGTTGTACCGTTGTTTGCTTTGCAGCGATGCTTTATACAAGTTACAGGAAATCGGTAATATCAAGCAATAAATAAAATCATTAAAGTCGGTTTAACCAGACTCTGTTGCATATTGGTTCGTGTGGAGTGCCTCTTCTGAGTCCGAGAGGTCGGTAAATGTGAAATGTATTTTTCATGACACGTGCTGCTTCCTTGCTTGATACTCAGAATTCAAAAAAGAGAGAAGCATGGACATACGATCAAAGGTAGACAATCAGAGCACAAGCTTTGATGGGCCAAGCCACATCCTCTTGCATTTAAGTTATTTGCAAGGGAACTCAAATTTATATCTGTTTGTTTATTATACCAAAATATAAGGGAGACAATTGCAACTCACAACACTCACCTGATACAATATAGTGATATATCATATAGTTCAGCAAGTAAATTGTTATTTAACTTCTCACATTAAACCTGGATTTCCAAAGTATAAGCTATGTTCATTAACTTTTCATGACATATATATATATATATATATATATATAT
>BROF01002609.1:37236-56136 GCA_024346535.1 Eptatretus burgeri
AAATATGTCCCATCTTTACACCCCCCCCACTCCCCCTCCTCACCATCCTCTCACTCATAAAAGCAAATGGGCATTCCCACATCAAAACAGCCGAATATTTCATGCTTTCCACTCCCCAACATGCTATAAAGGTGCGTGATGTCCATCACCTCAAAATCCTTTTAACCGTCACTTTATTAGTTTTACACCGAAAGGAAAACTTCTCGGTTTGGCATGGTGATTGTGAATTCGACAGCTTTGAATATATCTTTGAGTTCACGTAGCAGTGAGCACCAACATGGTGGCCAGAGTATACAAATTGTGGATTGAGTCAGACAACCTGTCCAACCAATGGGTGGAACATGGATGCACCCACGGCTCCTTTTATGGGATAGATTACATAAGAAATGCTGGGTCAGCTGTGGGATCAGAAATAGGACCTTTTTATATTTATTTTACATTTTTGTTTCCTTTTGCTTAAAGTTTCCTCTGTATCCATCCCCTTGACTCCTCGTAGTTTTGGCACCGAAAGTGGTGCAAAGGAAAGAAAGAATAGACGAATAAGAAGGCAGCCATTCATTTTCTCTGTGGAAATGATGCATGCTTCGTGTTGTGAGCAGCCTCAGCATGAAAATCTGAGTTAGATGAAGGACGTGACCACACTATGAAGCTGGGCTGTAAAAAGGAGAGACAGAAGAGATAAAGAAGAAGTGAGCTGCGGTGTTCTGGTGGTGAAGTGAGGCCGTGAAGCCTCAGTGACCTGAGCTGTGTTGCTCAGTGAGTGGAGGCCTGTTTCAAAGCAGCTGTCCTTGAGAGTGAGGGAAGGATGAAGCGGAGAGTTGTGGAGTGCTTTCAAGATCAACTGTCGGCATGATGCAGAGCAGGACGACTGGTCCCATTGTCTTTTTTTTCCCACCAAATTCCGCTCACACCAGTGTGGATGAAGCTGTCAGGGGTCCTCTATAAAAAGGCCTGAACTCCATTCCCATCCACAGCTCCAATTTTATTTAAATTCCTGATGCTGTGTTGGCCTTTCGTATCGGTTGTGGGGCCTGTGTTGTCCTTCATTAAATCCATCATTATGGTTGAGGACCTACATGATTTGCTTCTTGTGTCATTTTGCCTAAAGTGTACCTCGTCACTTGATGTAGTCAGTACATTGATTGCATTTCATTGTGTTTGACTTTGTGCTATTTTCCGTGGAGCTGTGTTGTAAAAACTCTGTTGATAACAGAAAATGTGTGAAGTTTCCACACGCGTTTTGGAAACAACACTGATCAAGTCACAAGCCGCATGAGTCGTCAGCATGGAAGTCGAGAACTCTACTCCTTGCGCTTCCCATCTTAAGTTCAGGTCGGTGGTCTGTTAAGCTCCCAAACTGGGAGCCTGGATGGGACAGACATAGAGCTCCTGTCCTTCTCTCCCGCATAATTGGCTCTGGGACAGCGGAGGATATAAGTTCGGTCATCCCGTCCCCCGTAACAATATGTTGATAGAGACACTGTGTGCTCTTATAAACACTACAGAGAGACAGAAACAGCTTATGCTGAAATGTATTGGATGCTGGAATAAACACTGCAAGTTATGCGATGTTGTGGGATGCAAGCTCTCAGCGATTCCATACCATACATATTTTATACGTGATGAAAGGAATACATTTACTCTCAAACACTGAGATTAAAGAAGCTTTTCAGGGGAGAAGCTGTTATAAATTTACAGATTATAAGAAATGAAACCAACCAAAGGTGTAAATTAAGGCAGGAGTTTCAACGCCTACTCCATCTCCCTCAACTTGCGGTTTCGTATCATGAGACTTTTTCCATAAAAAAGAAAATTAGCATGTACATCTGTTAGAGGGGTGTTGTTCCGTATCGTACCTCGCCGATCCGTGTCAAAGTGCCAAAGATAATTACAGAGATTTGTTCAGTTGCACCACGGTAGAAGCCTTTGCCTCATCTTTTCAATGAATCCCTAGCCTGTCATGTCATGAACTACAGAGCTTATGTGCCCACGTTTGGTCAGGTCCAACACAGCTCCACCATCAGCAATCTCCTCACATTGCTCGCTTGATTAATTTTATCATTCTCTTCATTTAAAGTCATGACCAATTGTTCAGAGTGACATTCTGGCCAGGGATGTAGTACGATTGAAAGAGGTTTGCTCGATCTTGAAAACGAGGCAATAAAATATTCCCCCTGATCTCAATAGTAACGACGGCATTGTCTGTTTAGTTTGGGCATTTTTGTTAAAGAATAAAGTTTTTAAATATTTCTCACCCCTGCCAAGAAAATCTTGCCATTGTGAAGCAGGGCTTACATTAGTCACAGTAATGAAGTCTTTCCTCGAAAAAACTTCTGGTACACTTTCAACAAGGCCAGATATTTTATAAAAGTAATGCTTCCCTGGTTAGCAGGCAGTCCAAACCGGACAATTCGCATTCGCAGGTCCCCCCTCCTCCTCTCTTCTCTTCTCCTAACGAGACAGAAGATAATTAATGTTTCAATAAGCAACGCGACGTGCTTAGCGTCTGGTGGTAACAGCATGAGATCGCAATTACATTGGATGGTATTGTTCAGACACAGCACCAATGTTGTGGGTTCAAATGTAAAAGAGGAAAGACTTGTGCTCTTAACATGTTATCTACAACCCACACAGCCCTGTGGTATACACATCATCAACGGCGACTGGCAGGATTGCTCAGTGTTGCCTTGATATATATATATATATATATATATATATATATATATATATATATATATATATATATATATATATATATATACATATACACATATATACATACATATATACACATACACATATATCCTACAGTCTGTGTTCTGTGTTTGAAACTAAAGGAAATGGAATCCGACAATGAACTGTCATCCTCGTGTCAGAGAGTGTGCCAAATACCGAAGGAATGATGAAACCAAATGCCATCCCCTCTTGCTGGTGAATTGTAAAAATCCCATGGAATCCCTTTAACAAGAGTAGATCTTTGGTCCTTCATCGTGACTGATTCCAAAAAATTGCTTCGTGCCATCTGCAGACTAACCAAGGAGATGGTGGATTACATCCCTGGAAAGCAAGCTTGAGTTCTTTCCTCTGGGAGTCCTCTTTGGTGTGATATGCTGACCCTTAATAATACAGCCAAGTTTGGACATCTTCTTGAAAAAAGAAATTGATGAAATTATGGGATATCATGAATATGATGACATTAATGACATAAAACGGGCTAAGAGGATGGTCTACAATATGCACACTCGCTTCTAAGCTGTCTAACCTGGGTTCGAATCCTGACCAAGCTGTAAAATGTCATCTTTGTGTTTAACAGGCAGGATGGATTCATCAATGTGTGTGCCGTCCTTCTGAGGAATGATAAAATGGACATTAAAGATCACAAGGTATCCATGAAGAGTCGGGCGAGCTCTTGTCGGCACCCTGAACAAATTACAAATTCCTATCCTGACTTACAGAGGGCACTGCATCAGCAGCACATATGCACCCTCAGTTACTGATGTTACCCCACAGTCATGTGCTGCATACCAATACAGAATAATGACATGAACATAACAAATAAATACCTGCTTTAAGAAAACATTCAACAATTATTGCCATACCTTGACCACCTGTGGGTTGGCGGGTTGGCACTTCGTGTCACTTGTCACTTCGATCGTCTGACCATCTCCGTCTACCAACAATAGCCGCAGAGGTACGGTGAGGGGCTGCCCAGAAAGCACCGCGGTGTTCACCAGCTCACGTGACTGTGTTTGGAAGGCACAGAGAAAATGCATAATCAATCGTGCA
The DNA here is from genome assembly GCA_024346535.1 of Eptatretus burgeri. Classification (NCBI taxonomy): domain Eukaryota; kingdom Metazoa; phylum Chordata; class Myxini; order Myxiniformes; family Myxinidae; genus Eptatretus; species Eptatretus burgeri. Next base: position 41,023 of record BROF01002609.1, read on the forward strand.
GACGCAATCGGTGACCCACTGTGTAAAACATACCGATTGTAAAATTCAGTTCAATTGCAAAGCATTCATGTTGTAAGTTGACTTGAAGAAAAGCACAAAATCAGCACCGAAACTTGTGAGCACGAAGCAAATTGGAACCAGCTCCCGTGCACCACAAAGGTGGCGAGAGTACTGTGCAAGGTGAGAATAAGTTTGAAAGATGACCATCTGGAACGTTAAAACATTTAGGCCAGCGTGTCGCAGGGAGCTGAAAAAGTTCTAGTGCACTTTTTTTTTGTTAAAATGACACCTTAATTGAATAATTTTGCTTTAGAAAAAAAAAAAACTTTCATTCAACCTTCTGATGAGAGTTGCCCTTATTGCAAAATGTACTCTGTACTCATTACACTGAGCAAGATTAATTATGGCTTTTTGGGTCATCAGTTGAAGAGTCAAACATTTCAATGACAAGGTAATTTGATTCTGCAAGTAGCTCATACATCCGTTTCTCCATTTGACACTACAGATTGTGCATTCCTGCAAACTGCAAAAACTGCTACGCACTTTGTATACAAATTTGGTTTTCACGTGATACGGAGCTTCATCATTACATTTAGTTAAGAGCAGAAACTAATCAAATGACGCATCGCTGACTATCCAGGGAGCGACTGAAATATGAAATGTAAATCCTGCACAGAATAAACATAACAATGGGCAGGTACACGCACACCGGCATTTTAACCTGACGCCCTATGATTGCAATGCGAGCTTTAAGTTGTCACACCTTCCATGTGACCACCATCCGTGATATCGTTTGCATGCACGTTTTGATGGAACTTGCTCTGTTGATTAAAAGTTTGTTTTGGGGAGAATGAGAGGTAAAATAGAATGAGGGGCAATAAAGGGGTAACTTGGAAGGGAGTATGATTCGATCAAAACAACAGCATGGGGTTCAATCCCAACTGATGGACAACGACTGAGTTGGTCTGCTTAGTGTCACCTCTTTGAGCATATTGCTCACAAAGTCACAATTCTGGGATCCAAGGTACAAATCCCACGTTAGACTGTGCTGGTTTTTCCTACGTCACGTAATTGTCCTCGTCATCCATATAATACATGTACAAGCTCCACATGCCTGATGTTGGCTTAATGGTTAGGGTAGTGGGCTTGGGATCCTCGGGTCCTGAGTTCAAATCCTGCTTGGCAAGTGAATTAATACCAGGTGGGGTTGATTCTGCCTGTCGTCCTTCTGAGGTCGGCAAAATGAGTGCCAGCTTGCTGGTATTCTGTGTCGGAGTGGCGACCCGTCCAGGATTGTACCCAATAGCCAAGGAGACTGCTGAGGCAGCAACGACACTCCGCACAGAGTATGGTCCCAATGGATGGATGGAAGCTCCACCATGAGCCATGGACACTTTAAAAAAAAAAACCCAATCAAGTTATCATACATGAGTGGCAAACTAAGTACTCAAAATCAAGAACCAAACCGAACCAATATCTGCCTTTGATCTGGTCGCGTCTTCACAAAACGGTAAAGCTGCACAAGATGATCACGTACATTATTAAATGTGACATGTTTTTCAAAAAGATAACAGACAAAATGTGTTGCATTCATTGTTCTGTTCTTCATTCCATCACGGTTTGCGTAGAAGATTGTGTGAGAAATCGTGCACGACATGGATTCAGCAAAGACACCGACACGACACAAAGAAATCTAAACAAAGTGACGTGCAAGACTGTTCTCAAAAATATCAGATACCCGTCTTAGCGTCCCTTCAGATGAGCTCGAGCATCCACATAAAGGCCATTCGTTCGAGGTTTTGACTTCATTTGCTCTCACAATGTGGAATTTAGCTGGGCCTCCTTCCGCTTGAAAAACATCATCCAAACAATGGATGGAGAGTATGAAATTATTTTGCATTTGAAAGCAGGACAGAGTGCAGGACAAGAGGAGCAAGCCAATCACAGCATAATCCCACATTCTAAGGTTCTTGATATGGCAATGAACTGAGACCTTCATTGTGCTGTTCCTTTGGTTTCGATCTCTCATCACACGTCACCATTGAATCCAACTGTCAATCCAGCTTGTTCCACATTCCCGTCGCAATGAATATGACAGCCATGACATAATCAGCCAATCAAAAGTGCTCGTGTCAAATCACCTGGCACAGATTTTCCCAATCCCTGTCCGTGCTAATAGAAGAAACACAACTCCTCGCCAGGCTGTTCAACACACCACTCCCTGGAAAACCTTTTCTCGGGGTTTAAATCAATTAATGCATCAATTAAAGAAATGGTTAAATCATTGTGACAGGTTATTTGGTGCTGCAGTTTGCTTCATACACACAGGGTAATAATTACAAGCCTGAAAGGAAGTCTGCTCAAGGATTACAGAGGAAAACTGATTGGACAAATAAAAAGGACGCTTGGCCAATCGTACTCATTTTACATCCACATAGACATCAAGTACAGGATATTTATTCTTTACACGAGTGAATAACCTGTCCTTACAGACGGGATATTTTCCCCAGAATTATGGACGGGTTTATATCCCCAAAATTTACCAGGCTCGGTGGTGTAATGGTTAAGAGCGTCCATTCTGAGTCTGGGAGGTCAGCAATTAGAACCCTGGCTGCAGTCATAGCAAAGGTTGTATGTGCTGCTTCTTTGCTTGATGCATGGAATTTTAAAAAAGGACAGAGAACAGACAAACAACCATTAACAAACAAACATAAATTGGCAATGATCATGGAGTCTTTTATGGGTCTAATGGCGAGGCTGCCCAGGTGTCCCATATTTTACAGGATGTCCCATTTTATACCTTCGATGGACACCACTCATCCTGTTTTTTTCAGTACGATGATCAATATTTGAAAAAGGAAAGACGGCGTGCAGCACAGGCACATACTCCTCCATTATGGCAACAGTATACCATTAATAAGGCCAAGCAGCAGTCAGAGAAACTGCCATGGTGTTGTGGGACTCATCACACGGGAGTGATGCAACAGTTTCCAAATATGTTCAATTGCTTAAATTTGTTATTTGCAAATGAGATTGGAAAAACTGATGATGGAATACAGTTGTCAAAACATGCATTAAGAATAATTTTATGTTTGAACAATTTACTTAATTTATTTTTTTGTATACACTGTCGAAGCTCGTATGAGAGCAAACACAAAGATAATACAACAAGGGGAGCAGGAGACAAGAGGGCAGGAGGGGGAAGGAAAAAATTGTGGAACAGAGACACGAGATCTGTGGAAGGGAGAGGGATGGGGCGGGGTACACGGGGTAAACAAGATGGACACTACAGGGACTTTCAAATCCTTACACGACAGGGACTTTCATGAAGGAAAGCAGGGCATTTGAAGGAGGTGGGTTTGGGGTGGATTAACGGGGGTAGAAAAGATCGAGGTTTTGAATGGAGGAAGATAAGAGATGGCGGTGAACAGCTGTTTTGAACACCTGGAGGGAAGAGTGGGATTGAAGAGAGTGGGAGTTTGTTCTAAAGGTGAGAAAAAAAAGAGAAATTAAAGAGTGAAGGTGAGCAGTGATTCTTGATTTTGGTAGTTTGACCAGAAGGGGGATGCTGGTGGACCTTGAGCGCCCTGCAGAAATATGTGGGACAGATCACAGACAGAGCAGGGGGTAGGTACCAGGCCGGAGAGGAGACGGCAGAAGCTAAATTTATTTGTACATTTTTATTTCATAACATTTATTTGAACAGATCTTGGTAATATATAACAACATGCATTCAAAATGCTATAATTTAAAGGATATGAATATACAAAATAGAACCAACAAAAGTCCACTTCCCACTATGACATGGACATTCACAATGGGGCATAAGGACCCACAAAGGACAATGGGCAATAGGGCCGAAGGTCCCACAATGGGTAATGGGGCCTACAACAGCCAATTTAATCCATGCCTGAGTGGCCCATATTTTTTCCTCATATCTGGTCACCATGCCACATTGAATGAAGTTCCTTGTAAGGAAGCATATATTATTAGCTTATCTGCAATTGGAATGCCAGATAAGGTATCATCATCGTGCACAATCCGTCTTCTATTTCGACTTCTCTGGTGAAACCTCAAGACCGATCTGGCTGAAATTTGGCAGCAACGCTCCGCTCCTGACTAGTAACAGGGATTGTAAAGCTTGTTTCAGTCACGTGACTGGAAGTAGGTCAAAATGGCCGACTGAGTAAATTTTTTGCATGGGAGTAAGGGGGTAAATGGCAAAATACATCCAGACAAGGAGGTAAATGACAGAGGAAGGGTTGAGAATCACTGATCCAGAGGGTTCCTACTATCGTATAATAATAACGTCTAATAATATTTATTATAAAGCATTGCAGTGAAGTCTGATCCAAATACTTTTAAAGCAATATATGTATTTGTATATTGTAATCAGTAAAAATTAGTGTGGTAGATAAAAACATAAGAAAGGAAATAACTTGCACCAAAAACTTTAACATTTTCACGCTCACGCTGACGCTCACGCCGGGGGTATCGCAAGAGCTCTCTGTTCTTCGAACAGGCGAGCTAAAAATGGAACTATTACAAAGCTAATTATCAATTTACTTGGACCAAAAATCTGTCTGTCTAATCAGCAAAATGCCTATTTTCAAAGCCAGTCTTTCTGGATGGAATAAGAAGAAACAGGACTGGTGCTTTAACCCGAGGGTTCGACTTTGCAGAACGTGGGTCCAATGGACCCAGGAACTGAAACAAAATTAACTTGCAAAATCTATTGTTATTTCTATTCTTATTGTTCTGTTTTAATATACAATGTTTAGGCTCATGGACGATATTTGCAAAAAAAAACATTTTTTGTTCTTGTTTTTTGAAGAAAACAAAAAAAAGTAATGTTTATTTATTTATATTTTTAATATATATATATTTTTTTTTTCTGGACAAAGTTGCAGCTACTAATGCAGAATATGTGCAAAAAAAAATTGCTCAGAAAATGTCAACACTGATTTTTTTTTAACTTTCCATCAACAGACAGGGAAATGAAACAAAGTAAAATACTCGGGAAAAACATTGATATACTGGGGGAAAATAATTCATATACAAGCCTGGATTCCCGAATTTCTTACATATCAATCATGCGTGACATCTCATATGCTAACATGACATCACATCAACCTTCGAGATGTTTTTGCTACATCTAACCGTCTTTTTTTTTGTATACCTTGTCGAGGCTCGTATGAGAGCTAACACACAACGCACAGCAAGGGGTGATGAGACAAGAGCGGTGGGAGTGGGAGGGACAAAACAGTGGGGAACAGACACATTAGGAGATCTGTGGAAGAGAGAGGGATGGGGATGGGACGGGGAACATGAGGAAGAGAAGATGGACATTACAGGGACTTTCAGGAAGGAAAGCAGGGGAATTGAAGGAAGCGGGCTTGGGTGGATTATCGGGGGCAGAAAAGATCGAGGATTTGGATGGGGGATGATAAGAGGTGGTGGTGAACAGCTGTTTTGAAATCCTGGAGGGAAGAATGAGAAAGAATTTGTTTCTTTTTTTGCACGAAAGAAAGAAAGGAAGGACTTTGCACGACGGAGGATTCCCAGTCCGCGACTGGCTTTGGAGGCGAGGTTTGAATTGTGGCTTTCCCAGGAAAGGTCACGGCAGATAGTGAGACCCAGAAGCTTGAAAGAAAGGACTTCTTCCAGAGGATTGTTGAGAATGTGGATGGGGGGGGGGGCGGTTTCCAAACGATCCTTTCGAAGAGACATAGTGAGAGTGTGAGATTTGTCCTGATTGAAAGACATGTTCCACGTGTTGGACCAGTTTGTGATTTTATCCAGATCTGCAGTGAGCGAAGAAGCTGCTGCTTGCCGGTCTGAGGGATGACCGATGGTGCGGCAGAGGATGGAGTCATCAGCAAAGAGATATAGAGGATTTTCCAGAGAGTCGGAGAGATCATTGATGAAAACCAGAAAAAGTATAGGGCCCAGAACGCTACCTTGAGGAACTCCAGCCTGGACAGGAAGAGGGGATGAAAGAATTCCATTTAGGGCCACACGTTGACTGCGACAGGAGAGGAAGTCTGCGAGCCATGAGGGGAGATGGTCTTGGATACCATGGGAAGAGAGTTTGGTGAGTAGGCAGGGTGCCAGACTGTGTCAAAAGCACGTGATATGTCCAGGGATGCGGCTCGGATTTCCTGTCTGGCATTGAGGACCTCCATCCATTGATGGGAGAGCAGAAGCAGCATATCCAGGGTAGAGTGACCTGGTCTGAAAACAAATTGATGATCGGAAATCAAGCCATTGGAGAAGAGGAAGGATTTCATGTCTGAAGCGATTATGGATTCCATAACCTTGCTGATGATTGGGAGAAAGCTGATTGGTCTATAGTTGCAGGGATCTGTTTTGGCACCTTTATTATGCAGGGCAGTGATGTTAGCTGATTTCCAAGCAGATAGCAGATGACGTTGAGCAAATGAGAGGGTGAATAGAACAGAGAGAGGGTGAGCAAGAGCAGAAGAGCAGGTTTTTAGGACACATGGGTTGATGCCGTCTGGACCGGTTGCAGAATCTGAGTCGAGCTTTGAAAGCAAGCTCTCCACCTTGTTCGGAGAAAAGGACACAGAATCCAGGGACATTTGGGTGTGACTGAGTTAGGTGGGTAGAGAAAGTGATGGGTTTAGGACACAAGATTTAGCTGCAAACACCGAGTTTTGGCATTCAGCTTTATCACGTGCGGTATCAGCAGTGCGGCCATTTGAGGTAAGGGAGGGGATGGAGGGGGAACATACACCAGAAACAGATTTGATTAAACGCCACCAGGATTTTGAGGAGGGAGAGAGGTTTGAGAGTTCAGACTTGAGATGAGAAAGATGTTGTTTTCTGGCTCTCCTGAGGGTAGATACACACTTGTTCCGAGCTTTGTGGAAGGAACTGAGATTGCCCTCAGTTGGGTTTGTTTTCCATGAGGCAAAGGCAAGTTGTATCAGGACAACTGCCTCGCCACAAGCTTCAGTGAACCAAGGGCGGGAGAAAGGGTAGGACAACTGAACACGAGAGGGGATAAATCTGTGCATGAGGGAGAGCAAGTTTCTTTGATAGAATTCCCAGGATGAGTTGATGTTTGAGAAAGTAGTGATAGGAGACCAGTCTGTAAGTTTGATGGCTGCTCGGAGACCCTGCCAATCGGCTTGAGTGAAATGCCAGACTCGACGGCGGTGAGATGGTTCTCTGATGACAGCCAGAGAGATGTTCACTTTGACAAGGACGTGGTCAGAAGAATCGATTGGAGCGGAGAAAGAACAGCAGATATTGTCAAGGAAGTTTGTCAAAATCAGATCCAGAAGAGATGGAGTACCATTGCTTGAGATCCGGGTCGGGAGGTTGACCGATTGAGTCAGTCCCAATGAGTCGCAGAAAGCTTTTGCTGAGGTGCCATGACAGGTGAGAGAGGTACCCACACCTTGCCAACTGGCATGACGACAATTGAAGTCACCACATAAGAGGAAGAGAGAGTTTGGATGAGAAGATAGAAGATGGTCCATGTTTTCGGATAGTGAGGTGTAGATGGAGTCATCACTGTTAGGTGGACGGTACAGTACACATATAAACATGAGGTGGGAGTGGAGGGGAAGCAGTTGCCAGAGGTATTCCTGGGGTGTGGGGGAGTGAGAGCAGTGCATGGAGAGTGAGGAATCGAGTCTTTGATGAAGAGAACAACACCTCCACCAGGACGAGGCGCAGGTCTGTCATACCGGAGGAGGGAGTAACCGGGGAGAGATACTTGGGAGTCAGACATGTCTTGGGAGAGGAAAGTTTCTGTTAGGCAGATCATATCTGGTTTGTCAGTGGCAGCCTGTATGGAAAGATCTGAAAGGTTTGAGCAAAGGCCCTGGATATTTGAGGTCCACACTTTTAATGAAGAGGTCGGGGATGAGGCTTTGCATGCAGGGGGTGTGGGGGGGGAAGGGGAGGGTAGGACAAGGGACGAGGGGGGGAGGTAAGGAGGGTTGTTGAAGAAGTGTGAGGATTGCAGAATAGCTTGGGGAGGAGCCCGAATGAGGAGGAGAAAAGGCTCTGTGGTGCTGGGGGAGAGGGGGGGACAAGAGAGGGGGAAGAAGGCAGTTGAGGGTTTCAGGAGGTGGAGTGAAGAGATGGAGGTGAGAGGGCAGTGGAGGGAGGCAGCTTGGTGGATGAGAGGGGGGGGAACTTTGAGAAGGATGAGTGAGGGGGATGAAAGGTGGGAGAAAAGTGAGGGGGGAATTTTTGAGAGAGGTGAGAGGGAGGCTTGGAGGGAGAAGAGTGGGATGGTTGCTTTGAGAGTGAGGGGTGAGAGGGGTGAGTTTGCATTGAAGTTGGAAAAAAAGAATGGTTGATGGAAAGCGAACATTCATAGCAAACTGTGGTTTTGAAAAGTTTTCGGTCAGCGATGCGATTTAACACATTTCTTGATGGATGCAATGAAGGCGAATTCAGAGAATGGAGAGAAGAAGCGCTGTAATAGTTGGATTTTTTAGGCAAGGAATGAATGAGAGGTCGAAATGAGAGCAGTCTGTTAAAATAGCAGAAGAGTAGTGCATTATGAAACAGTCAAGAGTACCACATGTGTGAGAGAGAAAGATGAAGCATTATAAGATCGTTTTTGTTGTTATTATTAATGTTTGAGAGAGTTTTGAACAGATTGGGTCATGGAAGTGTTGTAGAAAAAAAAATCGAGGAAGAAGACGAGGAGGAAGATAAGAGGAAGAAGAAGAAGCAAAATCGGGAGAAGGTTAGTGTGTTGTTGTTGTTGTTGATGTTTTTTTATTTTTTTTTTTGAGATAAGAAATAGAGATTAGTTGGGAGAATGGGGGATGTTAGGAAAGTGGGGAGGATGGAAATTGAAGGTAATGGGGAGGATAGAAATTGAAGGTCATGGGGAGAAAAAAAAAAGTGATCGAACACCGAGGGGAACCGGTCAGCCTCAAGCCGAGGCCAAGGCCTAGGCCTCAAACACCCGGTAAGAACGTCGACAAAAAAAAACTCACAAAATAGCACGATTTTTGAAACAAAACCAAACTAGGAACACACAGTAACATGTAGGTGAGAAAATAAACAGTTAGAATGGGACAAATAACGACCAGAAACTTAACTTTGAGAACGTCAGCAGAGAGCCCCAAAGGAGACCTCTCGTCACTCCAAACCCGGAACCGGAAGTGAACCGGAATCTAACCGTCTTACATGGAGACCAAAACCATTCGATTTGCTGAAGTAATGTCGAGGCAATGACTAAATACATGTTAAGTACATGTTTTTATTGATAAAATAAATAAACCTACGTAAAACCAAGCACTTGAAAACATAAAATGAAAAATAATAACACAAAATAGACTATTCAAACTGAATGGAAAAATCGGCCGTCCTGCCTGCAGGGCCTAAAAAACACAGGAAAAAAGCACACAGATATAACTCTCGTCAAACCTCATAAGTTAGGAAATAATGAAACGAAAAAGAAACTTATCTTTGTCAGAGGGAGAAACACGGTGGGAAAGGATTTCAAAATGGAAGAATACTGGAAGGTGCTTTGGAAAAAGGTGCTTTCAGAGCTCTCTGCTGATGATCTCAAATTAAGTTTCCGGTCATTACCTGTCCCGTTTTAACTGTTTATTTTCTCACCTACATGTCACTGTGTGTTTCTAGTTCGGTTTTGTTTCAAAAATCGTGCTATTTTGTGAGTTTTCGTCGACTTTGTCTTACCGGGTTCCTTGAGGCCTACCCATCCTTCCCCTCTTGGTGTAGGATCGTTTATATTTGTATTCTTTCCTGATACCTTCAATTCCTATTTTCCCCACTTTCCCAACGCCCCCATCCTTCTCAACTAAACACTCTGTTTCTTGTCTTAAATTAAAAAAACACCTTTCTCCTTGCATACTCAAGAGTACCGATCCTTCTTCTCACTCTTCTTCTTCTTCCTCTTTCTGCTGGCACACCATGTTTATTCTACTTGAGCTGACCCTCTCTCGCCATTACCTTCACAATTTCTTCCTACAACCTTCCATTCCCAAATCTTACCTATCCTTCAAAAATATATCAAAATTAATAATTTTCCTGGATCCTTTTGATCTGCACACCTCCTGCAACCACGTGTCTCTCTCCACCCTCTTCCTGATATTTTTCTTCGACCCAGCAGCTTCACTCTGCGTTTACCGTTATAAATTCACCATACACCTCCACAATTTTACTTGAACCTTTCCTTTTTCCAAATGTAATGCAATCCTTATTTAAAATAAATAAATATATTCACTTTTGACGATACACCTCCAACAGCCACGTGCTTCTCCCGTAACCACGTGATCTGTTTACAACCCCTGCGTTTACCGATCCAAATTCACCATTCACCTCACGATATTTACTACAACATTTTCATTAGCTAATCTGATGAAAACTCTCTCAAACAATGATAATAATAATAATAATAATAATAATAATAATAATAGGGATCTCTTATAATGCTTCGTCTTTCACACATGTGGTTCTCATTACTGTATCATAATGCACTACTCTTCTCCTATTTAAACAGACTGCTCTCAATTCGACCTTTCATTCATACCTTGCCTAAAAAATCCAACTGTTATAGCATTTCTTATCTCCATTCTCTTTATTCGTCTTTATTGCATCCATAAAGAATTGTGTTTAATCAAATCTCTGACCTAACCTAATCAAACAAAATCTGACCTAACCTCTGACCTAATCAAATCTCTGACCTAAAAATGAAAAAAAACAGTTTGCTATGTGTTCACTTTCTATCAACCATTCTTTTTTTCCAACTTCAGTGCCAACTCACCCCTCTCACCCCTCACTCTCAAAGCAACCATCACACACTTCTCCCACCAAGCCTCCCTCTCACCTTTCTCCCTCAATTCTCCCCACTCACCATTGTATCATTCACCCCCCTCACTCACCCTTTTCAAAGTTGCCCCTGCCCCCTCTCATCCACAACGCTGCCTCCTTCCCCTGCCCTCTCACCTCCATCTCATCACTCCACCTCCTCAAATCCTCAACTGCCTTCTGCCCCCTCTCCCCCAGCACCACAGAGCCTTTTCTCCTCCTCATGTCCAATGAACTGTTTGCAAAGCTTGAAGCATTCACCTGCCATCTCTAAGTTTCTAACAGAGCTATAGTTGAAGTCAACCAGTGTCGTTATCAGCTCTTCACATCAAAGAGGGGCAACATGATTTCAGCACAATTCCCAACATGCAGAGATTGCCTGGTCCAGCATGCCAAGCGGGCAAATTATCAAGCAGCCATATGGTATAGATCCCTTGAATGCACTCCTGAAGTAATCCCATCAACAGATTGTGAATGGTCTACAAATGACAGCGGTGACCTTGAGATTCTCTGGATGACTGGTCCACCAGCTCCATCAGCTGTTTTGGAGCTCATGAGCTGTAGCTGTGTACGCCACTGTGATGCAAAGGACTTACGTGCATCCGAAACGGACTGAAATGCACTAAGATGTGTAAAAACCAGATGTGTGACAACCAATATGAGGATGACGAAGCAGACACAGACGTAGCCGTATATGCAGATGATGAAAGTGATGATGATGATGATGATAGCGATAAAGGAATGTAAATCTAAGACACTTACATGACAGCTGCCTGCAGGTTAGTCTACCTATTGAACAAACAAACAGCCTTAGGGTGTCAGGGTGGTAGCTAGCGTTCAAATTGCTCAAAAATATTACATTTCTACCAAGTTATGGATTTTTAAACTTTCACCGTCAAAAAATGTGTTTTATCCCAAAATTGGTCATTTCCATGGCAACGTCAATCTATTTGAAATAGGTATCTCATCCAACCTTGTATGCTAATACATCTACAGTGATAAATGGGCTTTTGATACTTTATTAAATTGAGAAATATTTAAAATGCTCAAAAAACTGGGTTTTCTCTCCATTTACCGAGAAATGCAATTCAAAATGTGATGTTTTTACCCTAAAACGATATATTTATCTTAAACCTACCCTCATACTATGGAATTTAAAAACTGCCCAGATGCATCAGTATGTGTTTATCGTTTAAATGGTTCAAAAATCATTTTTCATTTCTGAGAGATGAATTTTTAAAGTTTCACAATCAAAAACCATGTTTATTTTAACCTTAAAATGGCTGTTGCCATGGTAACCGGCAATTGAAACCCAACACATAGCACACTAAAATGGTTGTACTTTACATAGCTATTTATTCCAAGTCTCAAATATGTTGTTTTTTTGCAGATATTTTTTCTACAGTTTAAATTTCAAAAAACACGATTTTACTCCAAAAATGCCTATTTTCCCCCCAAAAAATAAAGCTACCGATTTGGAGTGGCAATCATACCCAAAAAGTTGGCCCAGACAAAAATCTTTCCAAAAAGCACAGTCAACCTTTGCCACCTGAGATGGTAATGAGAAGTCCATTTTGGGTGATTAGCCCATGGCCGAAGACACCTGTTGTAAGGAATTTTTAAGTTCAAAAAAATGACTTGTGTGAGTCAACAAATGCTTAGTCTCCATTCTAGTGATGAGCATATTATTGATGATGATAAGCCCTGCTTCTATTCTAGTGACTGAAAGCTAAGCTTCATGCAGAGACTGATGTTTCACATAATGTAGGAATTGTTTTTAAAATTGTTGTCATGGCAAGGCTACGTATAGATTATTTAATATCGTCACACTGAAGGCGAATGGCAAACCTTTAGACACAGGTGGTGGACAATGAATGTTTTCTGTGATCTAGTTAGTGTTCTATTAAATTTCTTATTTTAGCTGAACTTATTATGTTTTTATTATTTAACGTCATCGAACATTTATGTTTCTTTATTGGTCTCTTGTCATGCTCTTTTGTTGTTGATTTAAACTGGTTCATGAAATGTTTTCAAAAGTTAGTTTCTCTTTCTCTCTCTCTCTCTGCTTGAACGAATGACGCTTGGACACAACTTCAGATGCAGACCCACTGCTCAGAGGAGTTAGGTTTCTGGGATTGAAGGATCAGAATATAAATGATGGATGATGCGCAGATGATGATCTTTTTATGCATTGAATCAGGCATTTAGTAAGCTGAAGGAATTCTTCACATCTCCCTCTCCCTCTCACTCCAACCTACCCTCCCATCCCTCTCCACTTCCCACACAACTGAATGAATGCCATTACTTTAGCGTTCTTGCGCAACTTCTGGGAGAGAAGGAGAAGGATTTCAACACTGTGAATCCCCCACATAATTGAAATACATCATCGTGGAGGTTCTGAATAAGTGCTCCCTGATGGTAGGTATTGTTGCAGTGGTTCACTCAATTCAAGAACTCAGCAGGATGTCGTTTGCCTCCACATGAAAATGTTTCCCAATTCTGGCCATTATACTTTGCTTGGAATCTGTTTCAAAGCCAAACGTTAAGTCATAAATATACACATGTGATATCACATTTGTCAATCACAGACAAGACATCGTTGTCTTCACACATATTACTGGGAAATTAATTGATGTTACACTTGCTGCTTCATGAAGAATCTTTTTAAAAAAAGAATGCAAATAAGAATCTTGAGATGTTTTGATTGTTAGGGTTTATTGACTCAACCAAGGCATTGTGACCATGTTTGGAGCAGGTTTAACAGCTGCGACATGTTCAGAGATGTACTTGTGAGGTATTTAGAGGTTCTGCCTTTTAAAACTAAAACAGAAGGTTATAAAACAGAAGAAGTTTAAATGATGCATCAGAAATTGAAGATGATGAAAGCAGAAAACGGCGAGTATAAAATGACCTCTTCTACCACTGCCATCATGTAAATTTAAAGCAATATCATTACGAAGGCATTTACATGAGTGTTATTGAGGGAAGAGGTGAATGACTGCATCCAAAGGAAATTGGGCTTACTTTACAGGACCGATGAGACTCAGGGGACCTAAGGTATACGAACAGCGAGAATTCTCAATTACATTTGGAGGAATGTGGAGCATGGCTTTATGGTTGCCTCATCATCACATTGGATTATGTTTGAAAACGAAATGCATTAATGAGATGCTAGACTCGGTGCGTGTTTGGAAATGGCCCGATAGCGAAAAAGAAAACCATGCAAATACTCATGCACGAGAAACCACGAGGAATTTTCAATGACTAAAAGTAATGGCTTAATTTGGATTATTATTATAATTCAGTTGGGGTAGTATGGTGTTGAGGTAACACACTTACCTTTGAGCCGTTTAATCTGAATTTGATTTCTGACATGTCTATAAACTCTCCAATTGGTGTTTCACAAACAGAGGGTATTGCATCACAAAGTCAACTGGCCTCAAGTTGGATGGGAATCAGCTCTGCGAGAATTAGCTGGTATATGTTAATGATTCAACGGAATCTTTCAAGAAAGAGTGGGTGAGTTATCACCACATTGTTGCCAAATTTCAAAAATCCCTAACTCTAACCCATCAATAAGGGCCGCTGGATCATCTGCATAACTCACGAGTAATGATGCTTTCAGGGGATAGGTACTACGCTCAAGAAACGATGAAAAGATTATAATCCACTGTGTGGAAGGCCACATGAAAAAAAAAAATCAGAGATTTACCTAGTTTTTCATCTCTTTCTAGTGTATCCAGACACTGATAACTCACCCACCTCCACCTTATTATGGTGCAACCATTCAGTGAAACAGAAGGACACTTTCAAACTGAAAAAATAAGACATTTGTTATAAATTGAAAAGAAACATTATTCAGCAAATTATCCAGTAATTTCTGTTGAGGATAGGATGTCTTCGGTCACAATTGACAAATGTGACGTCACGTGTATTTAGGAGTTAACGGTTGTCTTTGAAACAAATTCCGAGCGAAGTCTAATGGTGAATGTTGAAAAACATTTTCAGATGAGGGCAACAACATCGTGGTGAAGCAAAAGGTGTTCCAGTTCTCTAATTGAGTGAATCACTGCAGCATAACCGACCATGAGGGAGCAATTACGACCTGCACAATTTATACATCTCAATAACGCCAGGTGAATCACAACATTGAAAACTATGATATAGTTATCTCCACAATCCGACTGCTGTGCAGATGCAGAATAAATTTTCCATTGGTTATTGACAACTAGCAAATATCACCATCGCTTCGCTGACAGGAAAACTAAGAGAAAGGCGGGGGGG
>BROF01002609.1:83784-98710 GCA_024346535.1 Eptatretus burgeri
TCCATGAGGCTTTCCCATAGCTTGGATGAGTGCATGACCATCAATGAGAAAACAAGTCTTCATGTCAGATTCTGGAAGTTCTGAAGCAGTTTCAATTTTGTTCATCAAAACACTGATCAGTTCTGCTTCATTTGTTGAATTCATCTCTCCTCCAGTGTTTGCCAAGGAGAGTGGGATTGGTGACAGTTCGTGTTTCAGGATATTTGTCATTTCCACTGTTCTACCTACAGTCACTGCATACAAAACACGTTGAAGCAATTTTCGGTCTGCTTTAATAGTCTTTTCATGTTCAGCAAAGCCAAGACAGGCCTGGAACTGCTTCCTCCAACAGGTGATGCTTTGGAGCTTCATGTGCAACGTGCCAACTACCAGACCAAGATTTGGCTTCAGGCAGAGATGGAAACTATTGTTGTGACATTGCTCCCAGATGCTTGGAAGAAGTAGTCAGGTTGTCTGAAACCTCAATGGACCAGGCTACCTCCTGTACCATTGTCCTGCCTCGAACTTGTGACCTGTTCTTGCAAAGCGAAGTGCAACACTGCTCGATGCACCTGCTTCAAAAACAATATGAAATGTACAAATGCCTGTGGCTGCGATTCTATTGCCTGTTGTAATCCATCAGATTGAACACTCTTTCTGTCAAATACATATTGCATACACATCAAATTTTTGTTGAAAAAATGAGGCGCCGTGAGGAGGAGTGATGTAAGGGCCACATCGGCCATTTTGGAGTTAATGCCATATAGCACTATTTTAACCCTTCGCCTATCATTCGAGCTTATCATCATCATATCATAAAAATGTCGCTCACATTACCCCTCCTCGCCGGCCCTCATATATTCATTTGTTGTAATTTGATATTTTAACGCCATTTGTTTTTAATAATACTTCAAAAGATGCATCTGTATACATTAATTCTTGGCAATTTAAATAAATGTTATTTAAAAGTAGTAGCATTTTTTCCTGACTACTTTTCGGTATTATACTGGGGTGGACTATATATTATTACACTAGGGTGGACTTTGACCAACATGACCTACTTCTGAGATCAATATTGTGACCCAAAAATAGTACCAAACGGTTTGTCTCTTCGATACCTTTCTTTTGATATATTACATGACTATATTTGGATGACTTTGAAATTTGACATTTTGGGGGGAACCAAATGACCTTCAAATTACCTTTAAAGTCAAAATTTTTAGTGGCATCCGCCCTAGTATTTCTGTCTGACCTATCACTCATTGATTTAGCATGGGTGCCGGCTATTAACATTTCATGCAGGTAAAAGTCACAATTTTGGACCTTGGCTGGTCTACTATTGTTTGTTACCTGCAAAATCGAAGATTTTTCAAGTATATTGGGGTCAGTCAATTTTGTTATTCTGTCAGTCTGTTTATCGCCTGCAGGTGGCAATTTTAAACCGATCTTCACGAAACTTCACCACATTGTAGAGTTTGTTGTAACGAAGACTCCTATTGTTTTTGAGGTCAAAAGGTCAAAATAGGCCAAAGGTCAACAACTTAGGTGAGACTTCTAAAATCCTCAATTGTCATCCGATTGACTGGAAATTTGAAGAGGATTTATACTTCCGGTCACTCAATTAAATCAGCTAATTTTTTTTGAGGTCAACATGGACCAAAAGGTAAACATAGGCCCAAGGTCAACAACTAGGTTGGTATTTCTAAAATCCTCAATTTTCATCCGAATGACTTGAAATTTGAAGAGGATTTTCATTTCAGATCACTGAATTCAACTCGAAAATTTTTTTTGGGGTCCACCGAAGCCAAAAAGGTCAACATAGGCCGAATTTCTAAAATTCTCAATTTTCATCCGATTGACTTGAAATTTGAAGAGGATTTATATTTCAGGTCAATTAATTCAACCAGCCAAATTATTTTTGAGATTGAAATAGGCCAAAAGGACGACATAGGCCGAATTTTTTAATTGCCAATTTTCATCCGATTGAATTGAAATATGAAGAGGAGTTGCATATTTGGTCATTGAATTCAACCACCAATTATTTTTGAGGTCAAATTTGTTTTTTGGGGATTTTGCAAGTATCGTGCTCTGCGCGAAGTCTTCTTCTTGTTTGTTTGTGCGCACAGAAAGTTAATGTTTTTCTCCACCATCGCTTGTTGGATTGAGACAAAATTTTCACCATAGGTGCAACTTCTAATGTAGAATGTTTCAATCATAACTCTGATGTCATAGGTCAAGTGTTGTGGCGGCCATGTTGGAAAACAGAAAAAATTTGGACCTCTATCTCTGAAACCGCACCAAGGAAAAAATTAAAACTCAGCACATAGCACGTACTCCTCATGGGGAATAAGTGTGATATTTATGACATCATGGGTTCCTTCACTATGACGTCATAATTGCATATGTAGAACACTACATCTGATCAGCATGAAAATTTTTGAGGGTCAACTCGGGATAAAATGGTCCACAGAAAAAATTGATCTCAAAACGTTGTGGACGGATTCAGACGAAACTTGGTGGACATGTTGGGTGTGAACAAGGACTAATCGTTTCATTTTTGGTGAAGATCCAAATCCGGATCTGGATGTGATAATTTTTAAGTGATTCTTCACTGTTGAGAGTTGGGGCTAATCCGAGTAAATTATATAGCAGTATACAGTAGAATCTGAATAATAAGCGTATGCACCGATTTTTATATTTAATGTCGCACATATGCACTCATTTTCCATGTGCTTATACATATTCAAAAAGCCATGACAATGTGTTTATAATGGTAAGTGTTCTTCAGATTGGCTGTATAATGTCAGTTTTTACATCATTGCAATTTGAATTGTCTGTACCTCGGACCAAAAATACTAAATACAACCAGCCGTGATCAAATACAACCAGAGTTCGTTATCAAGCAAACGTTGAAAGAAAACTAGAGTTAAATCGATCATTTCCTCGCATCAGGACTTGGGCATAGATAAGGTTCACGTGTAATATGTTCATTGAATTGTCAGTTCTGAACAGTGATACTGGTAACAGTCTAAAAACTAAGTCAATACACAATTGCAAATCAATTGTGAGACAAGTTCATCAGAGGCATGCCATCATCGTCCTCACTGTCACTCTTGGGTTCACCTGGGATTTCATATCCCTCCAGCCCCTCCAAAAGTATATTGTCATCATCTGTTCCATCTACAGGTAGTGCATTGCTGGTCTTGATAAAGGAGTGGCGAATCATCTCCGAGTTGGCACAAATACTCCCCACACCTCCCTCTCCACTTGGTGATCAACGCACGCCTGTCATCAGCAGTGAAGCTGCCATTCAGATGCAAGTCCAAGTTGTCATGCATGTGTTTGATATGGATGATTTCCAGCTTGCTCTTCACTACACTGAACGTAGACAGATCGAGAGGCTGCAGCAGCGACGTACATCCAGGGGGGATCAAAGCCAAAGTGGTGTTCACTGCCTTGAAGGCTTGCTTCACCTTGTTAGTCTTCTAAGCAAGGTGAATGTCAGTAAAGAGTAGTTTGTGGCAATCATCGTGGCATGTTGGCTTGTATAGGTGGTCAATCCAAAACAGAGTTTCTGTCTCATCCACCAATGCGTTTTTCTCGAAACGAACGATGACTCGACGGTCATTGGAGTCCCTCTTCTTCTGACGTATCTGGAGTCCCTTTCCTCGAAATAATATCATCGGCTTGATGCGGGATACTCCATCAGCAAGCACTGAAACTTGCAAAGTACACAGTCGCTAATCCAGGTCGGACAACCTGCCCCATTCACCCACACAACCTCATCTCCATTATTGGCATACATTTTCCCGATCATGAAGGCAAAAGACAGTGGGGAGTGGTCAATCATTAAGAATGTCCCCATAACGAAACTGTCCAATTGCTCCGTCCATTGTAGCTTTACAGATGACTCCCCAAACAAACTTACGGAAACTCTCTACTTTCTCCCGTTTATCCGATACACTGCTTTCGTGAATGTTAGTACGGTCTGTGTAAGAAATCCCATGCCTCTTCTTGAATGCGTTGAACCAAGTATTAGAAAACTTAAAGTCGGGGTTGGGGTACTTCCCACTGCACAATTGGTTAGCTCGTGTTTTGAACCATCAATGCTTCACTTTCAGTCCTCGAGCACGCAACAAGTTAAACTCCGCAACAAGTTCGTTTTCCATGTCTGGGTAAAAGGCCCGTCTTCCGCTCCCAATCTTCTTAGAACCTTTCGCACTCTGAACAATTATTACCTCCAACACCAAGGGTGAAGGACGTGATGTTTTCACCTATTTCTGTCTATCTGTTTGTCTGTTTGTGTACAGGATATCTCAAAAAGTTGTAGACCGATCCGGATGAAATTTTGTGCACGGGTTCGGTGTGTGACAAGGACGAACTGAGTAGATTTTGGTGAAGATCTGGATCCGGATCCGACTACTCGAATTTTAAAGCAATTCTTCACCATTGAGAGATGGGGCTAAACTAATATATAGCAAGATATCTCAAAAAAGTGAAGAATCACTTCTAAAAATTAAATAATTCTCGTATCCAAATCCAGATTCGGATCTTCACCGAAATCGAAATCAATCCTTCCTTGTCACACACTCCAACCGTCCACCAAGTTTCATCTGAATCCATCCACAACTTTTTGAGACATCCTGTACACAGACAAACAAACAGACAGACAAACAGAAAGGGGGTGAAAACATAACCTCCTTCACCTTCGGTGGCAGAGGTAATAATTAATTAGCAGAGAGGGGATGATGATGATGTTACTCATACCAAACAGGTAGCATTAGTGCGTGATGACATTATTGCACGTCATCAGTGAGTTGTTCTCCATAAGGCAGTGCTGAATGACAAGATAGCATTGTTTTGGCTACATAAAGTCTGGACACACTTTATCGAGACACTGTATTTGTCATGAAGGAAATCAGCAGCTGTATCTAACTTCCAATTACAAGAGTGAGATGTGCCACCAGAGCTGGCAGAATGAATTAAGCAGACTGTTTTTCTTTAAGAATTCTGGAAAGCATCACGGAGCGCAGATTTGAGAAGAACTTGGCTTGCAGGACACTGTACTGCAACTCCAGAGAGGTGGTGAGCATCGGCACCGAGGATGGAGCTCGGTGAATTTGGACAAGAACCTAATTCAATAATCTCAAGTCAGCGCCGTGTGCAGGCGCAACTGTGACAATGTCGTGTCTGAAGAAATACGGCCATCGATGGCCTGGAATAACACCACAAGGTTTTATGAGAGAAACAGTGGTTTTGTCCAAGGCTTCCGTTTCGCCAGCTTCCTCCCACATACCTCCTTCCACACTCACAGCTCCTAGCTCAATTGAAAAGACACATAACATTTCCCAACTCACAAGTATAATCCTCACTAACTCCACACAATCAACAACCCTCGTCCGAATGTGAGAGATGCTCGACTCTGCATTACCGATCTGGGCTTAAAGAAACCTGACCAGACCAGCAGTGCAGGCCAGCTCACATTCTAAAAACAGTGTTCTTTATCAACCTTTCCCTGAGCCCCACACCCTGACTCACCTCTGCCAGCGTTCACCAGTGTGCTGTGTACTTCCACTTTTATAACCCTCCAGTCCACCAATATCAGAGGTCTGCACTCCAACTTAACAGATCTATCCATTGAGGCTGCTGCAAGTATCCCAGATATTGTATGTATGATGGAAACATTTATTTCTCAGGATGTCCCAGACTCCTGTGTGCATCTCCTTGGTTATTGTTTTCTCCACTCTGAGAGGCCTGATTTCCACACTGGTGGTGGTGTTGCTACATATGTTTGTTCCTCATTTCCCCATAACTGATACCGGTCACTATTCATTCCAAACCCTGTGGAGCACATTTGGCTCGGTGTGCCTCTCTGTAACAACTAATTGTGCCTTTGTGTGGTCTACAATCTACCCAACTCTGATGAGTCCATCAAACTGGGTAAACATTGAGACTCTTCTCTCTCTCATTCCTGTTTGCTTTTTGTAATTGATGGAGATTTTATTTGCCACCATGCCAGCTGGCTTGGTGTGGTTCACATACGTCAGTACATGGCCTCGCAACAAAGTCATTCTGTGAATAACTGGAGTGATTGGGTATGATGATATTTTTCCTGAAACTCTTCCGAAAACATGTTCTGCTCCTCCTAAATTCTTCCAGGTTATTTTGACCATGGGTTGTGAAAAGTGAGCATCTCTTTGGCAGTTATTGGAGGATCCCCAACGTGCAGCTTTTTATGGCAATTTGGGAAAGTTAATTGGTCTGGCCAAAAAAAAAAATCACTTCCATTATTTTCCCTCTTAAAGGACATGCCACGCTGGACACTACTCAGAAAAAAGCAGAGCTCTTCACTCAAAGGGTCAAGGTTCCTCCCTGTACACACAATTTTCAGCATTATGGAATGCTCCTTGCAGCATGTGGACATCTCCCCAACCCAGTGAGGTTTCTTACCCAGCTTGATGTCGCTTCTGCAACAGGTCATGGCAGCATAAGTGCTTTAATCCTCAGGAACTGAGCCTCATCTCTATCTCTCTCTCTCTCTCTCTCTCTCTCTCTCTCTCTCTCTCTCTCTCTCTCTCTCTCTCTCTCTCTCTCTCTCTCTCTCTCTTTGGATGAGCAACCTCCTTCGTTTTGTAAACATGCAAACTTCACTCCTATCGATAATAAAGTTTCCAAAACTGATATATCTCAAGCCTGTGAATACTGTGTGGCATCTGGCCTTGTTTACTAAGTTGTTTTCCATTGGTATTCAGGCCCTCCTGCTCAAGTGGTTGTCTGTGTAATGTTTTACAAATTGTCTATCATCGCAGGATTGATTATTTGAGTAAGCAAACCAAAACAAGTGGAAGGAATTCTTCATGCATTGTTAACTCCCACAGTGCAATGTGAAAACCCATTACCTTCAGGTAGACACGGAGAAATCTTCCACGTGTTTTTCATCACTTTGAGATTTTCGGTTTTCCAGACTGCACATAAGAAGCTTCGTCATCAGTAAAATTTACTTTTGCAATCTCTTTTTCCAGACAACCTTTTTGGACTAATGCGACCACCGTATTTCTCTCTCGACTCGTTACTATTAACTTGGTGATTATATAGACGACGGGATTTCGATAAGCTCGTGTTGGCTCGAGATTTTGTTTTGGATTTTTACTCTTTCCCCCTCTCTGTTTCCATCTCCATCCATCCCTTGGGACCATACTCTGTGCAGAGCGTTGGTGCTGCCTCACCGGTCTCCTTGACTATTGGGCACAATCCTGGATGGGTCGCCACTCCGACACAGTATAGCAGCATGCTGGCACTCATTTTGCCGACTTCGGAAGGACGACAGATCGAGTCAACCCCACCTGGTATTAATTCAACAGCCGAGTGGGATTTGAACTCAGGATCCTCAGATCTCAAGCCCACCACCCTAACCATTAAGCCAACACCAGGCATGATTGATATCAGCATGTCTGATTAGCTTGAGAACCAAATTTACCGTTTTGCCGATCACTGCACCCTGTACAAAACGGTACACACACTTGTGAAAGGATGTCTGCCATTAAATTCTTTCATTTAGACATTAAAAACAACCCGCTGGTCAACTACTCAGAACATGACGTTCAATGCCAGTAAGTCACATGTTCTCACAATCTCTGCACAAGGATCAGCAATCAAACTGTCCAATCCACTTCTCTGGGCACTCCATGGAATGGCTTGACCTCAATTTCCATCATAATCGTTCATGGCAGGATTGTCACAAATCCTTCATCTGTCATGGTTGGGTTGTGTACTGGTGGAGTGCAATGTTAATGCTATTAAACTTATGATTGGATAGGGAACAAATTGCTTGTTATGTATGACAGTTATATACATGTTGAGACAAGATATATATTCTAAAAGTCGAGTAGAGTACAAAGGTGACAAGTTGTAATGTTGTAGCTAAACCTTAAGCTGAGTATAAAGATTGCCATAGTTTGACAGATTTCTGGATACTTCAAAATGTAGAATCATCAGGTAATTATGAGCAGTTCGTAGAGGAAGGGGCTTCTGCAAATGTTCTCTCTCTGCATATGTGTGAATGGGAAAGCAGAGTGGGAAGTGGGAGGAAAAGGGAGAATAAAAGTCAGTCGGCATGCCGAGGTACTGCCTTTATCATTTTGTGTTTTACTTGCAAATTAAAGGCAAGTTTGGGGTTCACCCGTCTGCCAGTTGGGACATTGATTGACGAATGAACCTCATAATCCTTCTCACAAAGCCCTATCTTCATATTGGCATGAACGGCTAACTCACCATCTGTGTATTCTCTGTAGATCTAAGATATTCCTGAGATGCATCAAGCTCATCACGTTGTATAAGCCTTTCGTACAGATATCCATGGAGTATGGCTCCCTGCTCTGGGCTGCCATGCTGGTTTTAACATTTCCCCTCTTGAGGTAGTCAAAAACAAGGCCTTCCACACCATTGCAAATTCAAGACAGGAGGCAGATTCCAAAGGTCTCTCACTCTTCCACTAGTGGCAAGTTGATGGGGTTTAGAGAAGTTTACATCTGGCCTTGCTACTCCTACCTCTCTTACCTCTGCCCTCCCTTCGTCACTCCTCAACAGGCCCTTGCATGCTCATCCTCCTATGGTTATACCTACCTGCAAGTTTAGGCTGGTTATACCCACCTGCATTCATTAATTCCCCTTATTCTCCCAATTGTGCAAGAGTCTCACATGTCTGTAGTCTCATCCTTACTTCAGTCTTTGAGATGTGCTGCCAATCATTAGCTTATGTGCTCACCTTTGCATCTCCATTATATCTTTTACACACTCTGGTTCTTTCCCAATATGATTATCTCCAGGTTATTGTTCCTCGTTTTTGGGTCATTCCTCCTTTTCGCATTGTGTAGGTGCACACCTCCTCACCCTTTGATCGTCACAAACTTGCTCCAAATGTCGTTTAGCTCCTCCATGAAGCTAGACACTTGTATGCAGCAGGGTGGCCACAATGTCTTGTCACCAGTTGTAAAAATTCTGACATTGCCTTCGTGTACAAATTCGTTTCCTTTTCCCATTTTTTCAGATTGAGTGAAAATAACGGTCTGGCGCCGTGCCCTGCTCACCAAACTCTCTTCCTATGGTATCCACGGTCATCTCCACTCATGGCTCGCAGACTTCCTCTCCTGTCACAGTCAACGTGTGGTCCTAAATGGAGTTCTCTCATCCCCTCTTCCTGCCCAGGCTGGAGTTCCTCAAGGTAGCGTTCTGGGCCCTGTTCTTTTTCTGGTTTTCATCAATGATCTCTCCGACTCTCTAGAAAATCCTCTTTATCTCTTTGCTGATGACTCCACCCTCTACCGTGCCATCTGTCATCCCTCAGACCGACAAGCCGCAGCTTCTTCACTCTCTGTAGATCTGGATAATATCACAAACTGGTCCATCACATCTCACACTCTCACTTTGTCTCTCTGAAAGGACTACTTGGAAAAAAAAACCCCATACACTTTCTCAACAATCCTCTGGAAGAAGTCCTTTCGTTCAAGCTTCTGGATCTCACTATCTGCAATGACCTTTCCTGGAAAGCCACACTTCCAACCTGGCCTCCAATGCCAGTTGCCGACTGGGAATCCTCCATCGTGCAAAGTCCTTCCTCGGCACACCTGAACTCCTGACCACATACAAAGCTTTTGTCCACAGCCTGATGGAGTACTGCTCTCCCCTCTGGGCTGGTGCTCCTGCATCCCACCTTTCTCGGCTTCATGCTGTGGAAAGCAAGGCATTTTGGATCATTGGTATCTCCCGCAATGAGGCTGAGTCTTTGGACCTCTCACTCTCTCACCGCAGGTTGATCGGTGGTCTTTCTGTCTTCTGCAGTCTCCTCTCCTGTCTCGCCCCTCTTGCTTTGTCTACGATTTGTCCCCACCATATTTCCACAGGGCGCTCAAGGTCCGCCAACAACCCCCTTCTGGTAAAACTACCAAAATCACGAATCACTGCTCACCTTCACTCTTTCATTCCTCTTTCTCCACCTTTGGTATAAACTCCCTCAC
This sequence comes from Eptatretus burgeri, assembly GCA_024346535.1. NCBI lineage: Eukaryota > Metazoa > Chordata > Myxini > Myxiniformes > Myxinidae > Eptatretus > Eptatretus burgeri. The sequence goes on from BROF01002609.1 coordinate 93,777, forward strand.
TCTATTCATTCCCATTCTTCCCTCCAGGCCTTCAAAACAGCTGTTCATCACCACCTCTTATCATCCCCCATCCAAATCCTCGATCTTTTCTACCCCCGTTAATCCACCCCAAACCCACCTCCTTCAAATTCCCTGCTTTCCTTCCTGAAAGTCCTGTAATGCCCATTTTGTTTTCTCCATGTTCCCTGCCCATCCCTCTCCCTTCCACAGATCTCCTCATGTCTCTGTTCCCCACTGTTTTGTCCTTCTCACTCCTGCCCCTACTGTCTCATGCCCCCTTTGATGTGTGGTGTGTATTATCAATCATATGAGCCTCGACAAGGTATACAAAAAATTTTTTTTTTTTCAAAAACCACGGGTGATACAAGAAATTACACCATTGAGCAACGGATTGTTGTCAGTGTCTGGGTTCACGTGAAAATTATTCTCTGTAATGACAATGATGGAGTACAAACGGATTCATTGGACACTTAACGCTGTCATATGCTGTAATATGTGTAAAAAAAAGTTAGAAAATGGCACATGTATGTGTGATAGCTTGTACAACCAACCTTTCAGTGCCGTCAGCTAATGTGATAAAAGGCAATGTCACCATTTTTTACAATGGGTGACAAGACATTGCGGCCACCTTGTAGAAATACAAACAACTTTCATGGCTTTTAGTGTGTCAACGTGGATGTCTGCAAAGGCATCAGCACACATCAAGAAAATACATGAGAAAGTCATGTTTACCTTTTCAAAACATGACCTTTTGGTTTATCTCAGTTTGGTGTAACTTTCCCAAACACTGATATCATTCATTGATCTGTGACACCAGAAATTTCCCTGGCCTTATATGTCTCACATTGTATTTCTGTTCTCTCCTCATGAACCAAGACATGAATGATGGAAAGTCTGCCTTAATGAATAACTTTAAATTAGTGATCTCAAATCTGTCATTCATAACCGACTGGTCTTTCATTGAAACATTATATATATATATATATATATATATATATATATATATATATATATATATATATATATATATATATATATATATATATATATATGCATACAGTATATTGTATGTATGTATAAGATTGGAGCGGTTTGGATTACACATTTTTAAAGAAGAAGGTGTTTCAAACCAAAAGTAAAAAACGAGATCGACTCCACTAATTTGAAGAAAAAAGCGAGAGCAGACCCGGTCTCAGGCAACGTTTCGCCAGCTTCGCAGCCGGCTTCATCAGGCACAGTAGATCCCAACCCTCAACGCGTGTCAGGTTTTTATTTTTAATTTTTGAATCAACATCACAGATGCTGCACATGGTACACACCACACACCAGCAACCGCGCATACAAAATAATAACCGCAACAAATCCACACACTTTGGCGATGAGAAAAAAATTGGCTGTTAATTGATCCACAAAACGTTATCGGATGCTGACATGTCGGTACTTAGGAAAGGGTTAAATTTCAGCATAACCCCTGACGACCTGTGGCTCCATAAAACGACCTGTGGCTCGGATTGTTGCGAGTGTGGAGTCTGCCCTTACTAATCTACCAGTGGAGGAGAAAACCACAATCATGAACCGTGTGGCTCTGACCATCGGACTCTTCATACACACACGAGTAAACCTAAACCTAACCTCTCGGTACCAGAGCTTAAGGCTATGAAAAGTCTCAAAAACAGGACCGATTTGATCTTTGCACCAGCAGAGAAGGGCAGGGCAGTGGCAGTAATGGAGAAGGAATCATACCATGGTAAAGTCATATCACCACTGGAGGATGGTAAAACTTAACAAAAATTACCTGATGACCCAACTCCAAAACAACAACGGTCCTTGAACACACGATTGTCCATGCTAAAACGAGCAGGAAGGCTGGACAACCAGGATTACAATTGGCTTTGGTTCAGCACCCAAACTGTATGGTCTTCCCAAGATCCACAAAGACGGCTTCACGGATGGATTCAACATGTGTTTCGTTTTTATATGCAGCATATAGATAGTCCATCGAGATGTTTTAATGTCAACTTTCTCCCCTTCCTCTGAAGTCGATGAATGCAGTTACAAGTTCCTTTATTATCATTCCATTTCCCTTCTCTTTTTTTTGATGATTCACGAGAGTTTGGACAAATATGTGCTGAGGATATAAAATTAGTTTTTGCTTCTCACCATGGTAATCGTGGTTGGTTCTTCTCATGCTTCTCCATTTAACTCATCTCATAGACAATTCGAACGGCACTCGGTAGAGCACACACCTCTGCCAGGCTGAACTGTTTCCATTTTCGATCCCACTGATAGGTCGGATCTGAATCTGGACCTCAACCAAAATGTCATCGCATTGTTCTAGTCACCTCACCAACTCATCCACCGAGTTTTGTCATAACTCGTTCACAACTTTTTGAGATATCACGCTATACATCGCTTTTGGCACCATTTCTCAATGGTGAAGAATCAGTTAAAAAATAATTCTCATATCCGGATCCGGATCAGGATTTTTACCAAAATCGAATCAATTAATCGTTGTCACACACCAAACCTGTCCACCAACTTTATCCGTAGGAGGTAATTACCAAATTTCAACCAGGTCTCTTCAACTCCTCCCAACATACCTGATGCAATGATGTGAAAGAATTAAAAAAAGGATCGTTTGAAAAATTGTTTGGATGTTCAGAGTCAAACAGTGCCAATGATGATGTAATTCACCAACATTTTTTCATCCAGATCTGTTTCATCGCTCATGTTGGCCCTGGCACTGGCAGAATAGCATTTGTGTTATTTTTGTGCCCAAGTAACTCCCAGGGTGTGAGCAATCAGTTTACTGATTACTCACATGCACTCTATTGTTATCAACACCCTGGTTCTTATAGGCACCCAATCATACAAAGACTAAATCAAGGTACTGCGTTTTTTTCCTGGCCTTGCTCAATTCCAAGGTTTAGCCACAATAATGATGACGACGACGACGATTGATGATGTTCTCTTACAAGGAACTTTGATGTAGGAGGAGGCCATTCAGCCTGTGCTAATATTCCCAAGCTATGGTTGTTTGTCCGTGCTCTTTCCTTGAAATTAAAGCTGATCATCAAGCGAGGAAGCTTAACCCTCTTTTCATTAACATTTTGTGTGCCTGATGTCAAGTTGAAAGAATTGCCATTCCTCAGTTCTCCTGCTTACTGCCAAGACCTGCCAGCATGATCGTGTTCACAGTGCTGGACTCTTCTTTCTGCCATACATAAATAACCTATCAGTGTCCATGAGAATATCTGTATCTGTTTCCTGGTCCTGACAATTTAACCCCTTTTAGCGTGATCCACTTTCCTGATGAATGTGGAATTGTTGCAAATTCCATTTGTCACCCGTCTTCACAAGATTCATCAAAGGGCATCACTCTGTCGAGTAATAACAGGTCATTTAGCACTGTTAATTCACTTGGCCATGCATCGTAACCATTTTGCTCTAATCGGACCAATCACTGTTCCTATGACAGGATGTCACATTAAAAAAAAATAAACTGCTGACTATTGTGGCAAGCATTTTGTTAGAACAGGATTGATGATTTTCAAAAAGGATCTTGAAACCACCGGATGTGACAGTGTGCACGGAAAGAGTGCTCGGAGGAGGAACAGCGGTACCACATGACTGCACCAAGAAAACGGTAACACCTAACCAACATTGTTTTAATCATCACCTCGTGTGTTCCATTGTGTGTGGTTCACGTATCATTCGGTGGGAGAATATGTTAGAATGTGTCAAATAGTGTGTGCGTGTATGTGTGTGCGTGCGTGCATGCGTGCGTGTGCTTGCGTGTGTTCAGAACCCAGGGTTCAGATCCAGACCCTTTCTTTATAAATTTATTCCTGCACATGTACGAGTCTGATCTGGACCAGAACATGTGTAGGAATGAAAAAACAACTGTGAGAAGATGTGGAAACATTTTTAGATTCATTGATGATTCCCCAGCAATTGATCACCTTAATGATGACATATATCCAAAAGAACTCGAATTTAAAAACGAAACCCAAACTCACACTTCAGTTTCTTTTTTAGAATTACAAATTGATATCAATAATAATAAATTACACACCAAATTATATAAATAAACGACATGCTTTTCCATTCCACATTGTACGAATGACTTTCTGAGACAGAAACATTCCTAAGAAGTTATTCCATGGTACAGTTACAGGTGAAACTAGAAGGCCACTAGGAAGAGCGCACATCTCCGCCCCGTAATGCCTGTTCCACGAGAACATATCGGGCCCATTACATTTTTGAAATACCATGCTATATCGTTTGTGGCCATATCTCTCAATTGTGAAGAATCACTTAAAAAAATAAGTAATTCTCGTTTCCAGATCCGGATTCGGATCTTCACCAAAATCGAATCACTTCTTTCTCGTCACACACCCAACATGTCCACCAAGTTTCGGAAAAATTCATCAAAAACTTTTTTGAGATATTTTTTGTATACCTTGTCAAGGCTCGTATGAGAGCGAACACACACAAGCACAGCAAGCAGGGCATGAGACAGGGGGGGGGGGAGGAAAGGACAAAACAGTGAGGAACAGAGACATTAGATCTATGGAAGGGAGAGGGATGGGGCAGGGAATGTGGAGTATACAATATGGACACTACTGGGACTTTCCAGAGGGAAAGCAGGGAATTTGAAGGAGGTGGGTTTGGGGTGGATTAATGGGGATTTAAAAGATCGAGGATTTGGATGGGGAACAATAAGAGGTGTTGGTGAACAGGTGTTTTGAAGGCCTGGAGGGAAGAATGGGATTGAACAGAGTGAGGGAGTTTATGCCAAAGGTGGGAAAAAAGAGGAATGAAAGAGTGAAGGTGAGCAGTGATTTTGATAGTTTTACCAGAAGGTGGTTGGTGGCAGACCTTGGGTGCCCTGCGGAAATGTGGAGGGGACAAATCGCAGACAGACCAGGGGG
>BROF01002609.1:103398-129207 GCA_024346535.1 Eptatretus burgeri
ATATATATATATATATATATATATATATATATATATATATATATATATATATATATATATATATATATATATATATATATATATATAACCTCAACATTATCTTCACAACAACAATTACACCGCCTAGAACAGGATCTCATCTGAAAAATAAAATCCTCAACATTACCTTCACAACGATAACTACACCACCTAGAACAGGATCTCATCTAAAAAAATTAATATTACCTCAACATCACCTTCACAACAACAACACCGCCGAGAACAGGATCTCATCTGAAAAATTAATATTACCTCAACATTACCTTCACAACGATAACTACACCGCCTAGAACAGGATCTCATCTAAAAAAATTAATATTACCTCAACATTACCTTCACAACAACTACACCACCTAGAACAGGATCTCATCTAAAAAAATATATTACCTCAACATGACTTTCACAACGACAACTACACCGCCTAGAACAGGATCTTATCTGAAAAAATTAATATTACCTCAACATTACCTTCACAACAACGACTACACCGCCTAGAACAGGATCTCATCGAAAAAATTAATATTACCTCAACATTACCTTCACAACAACAACTACACCGCCTCGAACAGGATCTCATCTAAAAAAATATATTACTTCAACTAACTGTAATGTCTCTGCCACACTGGTTAATGACCCTCTCACCCCACTACATTTTTGTAAACCCACTCAGTGCACATTTTACACTGAATGAAGTTCACTCCACCCTTCCTGCACACAGCACACGGCCACTTCCCAGTCCTTTCAACCTCTCCACATTTCACCACTTTCCATCACCTTCATCTTTCCGATATTCACCTTCAAACCTTTTGCCTCCATACATTCCTTCCACTTGTTCATTTTCTCCTTCAGTCCATCCATACTCTCTGCAATCAACACCAAATCATCTGCATACAGCAGCTCCCACGGTAAACCCTCCTTTACCCTCCAAGACAGCACCTCCATCACAACTACAAATAGTAGTGGACTTGGTACCAACCCCTGGTGCACTCCTACCTTCACCTCGAACTCACCACTGTTCCCGTCCTCCATCCTTTCAGCTGTGCGTGCTCTCTCGTACATTGCCATCACTACTCCGATCAACCATTCCTCCACTCCTAACTTCCTCAATGCCCATGTCATGACCAGGTGGAACCCTATCAAATGCTTTCTCCAGATCAACAAACCCAAAAACAATGTCTTCCTCTTGTTCATGTACTTCTCCTGCAACTGCCTTACAATAAAAATCACATCTGTCGTTCCTCTTCCTGGCATAAATCCAAACTGCATTTCGTTAATCTTTACCTTCTTCCTTATCCTCTTCTCCAACACCCTTTCCATTACCTTCATTCCATGCTCCAATAACTTTATTGCTCTATCGGAGCCACAGTCCAGAGGGTCTTTCCACCTTTCCCCTTGTACAGAGGGACGAGGGTAATCAATTCCCAATCCACTGGGATGCGGTCTTCTTTCACCACCAGATTATAGATCTCTGTCATTCTCTTCACACCCCAACTTCCCTCTGCCTTCAATATACAGTGTCTCCCACAACTCCCGTCAGACAACCAGGTGGTGCTGTGAAACATCCTCCTCCCACGGGATCGCCTTTGTGTCCCGGAGGTCCCCCCTATCTCGCATACGCACCATCTGCCACACTGTCATCTGTCAATGGTTGTCATCGATCCACCTGACGTGTATGTAACAAGCTTATTATCCGCTCCATCAGCAAACTCCCAGATCCTTTCACCTTCTGCATTTCTCATACCATATCCATAACCCCCATAGACTCCCTCAAAACCATCTGTACTCCTTCTCACATGTCCATTCAATTCTCCTCCAACCACAACAACTTCCTCATCTTTCACATTCTCCATCAACTCCTCTGTCACAAACCAGAACTTGTCCTTCTCCTCATCGCTCCGACCAACCTGCGGGGCAAGTCCCGAGATGACGTTCACCAAGAGCTTTCCGATCACCATTCTCAACCTTTCACTCACTCTCTTTACACTCACCACAATGTCCACAAACTCCTCAGGAAAAATGACACCAACACCATACACACTTTCTAGGCATCCTTGCCACACAAACTTGAACTTCTGTCTCTGCCGACCCTTCACAATTCGAGCACCACTTCCTTTCCATCTCATCTCCTGCACACAACATATGTCCACTCTTCTTATGACCGATGCTTCCACCACTTCTCCTGATCTCCCTGTCATTGTCCCTACATTACACGCACCAAACCTCAGAAACAGATCTCCACATGCAGCATCAGATATTTGGACGTCATGAATGGAGTAATTTCCTCCCTTGCTTCGATTACGTTCCCCCCTTGATTTTTGATGAGAGGGGGTGAGGACCCCCATGGGGATACTTCGGGCTGTACCATTCCCATATACAATTGTACTCATCATTGTTCACTTTTTGAGGCAATGTTTTATGGCCGGATGCCCTTCCTGACACCATCCCTTTTAGTCACCTCTTACGACATGCAGGGATATGGTGTACCTATTCCAAACCTGGGCACACAGCACTGAACTTATCAAAAGATTAAAAGAACGAGTTAGACATTGACGGATACAGCACTGAACTTATCGATAGATTAAAACAGGTAGTCTTTACTGACCATGCTCACATCATGATGGTGACGTATAGCGGCTAAGAAAGAGATCAGATTGATATATCAGATTCGTGCGTAGATAAGACCAGGGTCACTTGACTTGGTTCGCTTAGGCAAATAATAAGATGTCACATGACTGCCTTCAGCACGACACTCTCTCATACTGGAAACTTCGATATGGATGGTAACAAGGCTCTGGATGTGAGATCTGGCAGGGAATTCCGGGCATGACTGGCTATCGTGGTCGCTTCATGACTCATGAAACTCGGACCGGGGTTATCGTAAAAATATTGTATCCACAAAAACAACAAGAAAAAGAGCCATCCGAGATTGCAGACCCTTGCCAGGACTTCTTTTGAGTGGTGAATTTTTATGGATTTTAAGGTATATCCAATATTGCTGCCATACCAGGTGACCTATGATATCATATGTGTGAACCTTTCATTCCTCATAGATAGGCGATCATTTGTGTTAAGTTTTGCCTCAATTTGTTCAGCCACTTCAGGGAAGAAGATTTTTGAAGGTTTAAAAAAAAAGTATATGGCTGCTGAATCACGTGACCGATAATGTCATGAAAATATTTTCTGTGGACCATTTTATACCTAGATGACCCTCAAAATTATTCATGCCGATCAGATGCAGCGTTATACATATGCAATTATTACGTCATACAAAGGCACCTACGACATCATAAAAACATCACACTCATTCCCCATGACTACTTGCTTTGAGCTGAGTTTCAATTTTATTGTCCTTGGTGCGGTTTTAGACATACAGAGGTGCAAATTTTTCCCATTATTTTCAATATGGCTGCCGCCCCACGTGTCCTATTACATCATAATTATCAGTAAAACATTCTACATGAGTTCGTGGCACCAATGGTGAAAATTTCGTCTCAATCCGTCAAGTTGTTGTGTTGAAAAACACGAAAGTTCAGTGCAGACAAACAAACAAACAAATAAACCAATGTCACCCGCAGGGTGACCCGTATCTTGCCAAAAGGTGACCACGTGTGACTTCTTTAAGGTCACACTGAGGTGAACAGAGCTGCTACCCACCAGGAGCGACTCCTTGAGGAATATCTGCCTACGAGAGATTCCGATGAGAATCGTTCTACAGAGTAACCATGAAAAATATGCTTTTGCCCCATAACGTCACCAAATGACGTCATAATGTCTCAAGCTTGACATATCTAGAAAGCACTCATCGAGGTGTTCAATTTGAGGTACTACATGATATGGTTCCTAAAACTTGAAAATTTGACCTTGGGGTCAAATATGTTTGACCTGAGGTGCTAACCATGAAGGTCAAGGCCAATCGCCACCAAAAATTAATCAGCTGAGCGCCAGACCATGATCTATATTCCCATGAAGTTTTAAGACGATCCGATCAAAATTACTCAAAAAATAAGGGTTTCGTCGACTCCCCTGATTTGCGACAAAGTGACCTTGACCGTTGTCCTTGACCTTCAAAATTTTATGCGCTGAAAGGGACCTCTATAGGCCTCTGATATGCGAAGTTACAAAAATTTCCAATGATAACTGTGCTCTGCAGAATTTTTTATATGTGATTACAGACAAACAAACAAACAAACAAAAAATAAAAATAAAAAAACATACAAGCTGACTAACATATCTTGCAAAAACTTCGTTTTGGCAAGATAACAAACAAACAAACAAAAAATAAAAATAAAAAAAACATACAAGCTGACTAACATATCTTGCAAAAACTTCGTTTTGGCAAGATAACAAACAAACAAACAAACAAACAAACAAACAAACAAACAAACGGACCCAAATGCTTCGGCGAGGGCAACGACAATTCCTAAAAGGTGAATGAAATACTTGATCGTGTCATTTGAAAGAGAAATCTGAAACTTCAAGGTGCAAGGCTCAGGTGAGGTCCAGGAAAGGCAACATTCGCTCTTCGTGTCGAACGCCACTACGATACGATTACTAAGCTTCATACGAGGTTCGAAATAAACCCAGAATTGGATCAAAAGCAACATACACAAATAAATGCAAGGAAACTTGAACATTTGTACCACCATGTCTGTGATAGATCTTAATCCATTAACTTGATTAATTAAATACTTAATCTCTGAACATATACTTATTGTATATCCTAATGCGGGTTGACCAGTTATTCAAGGGTAGTGTACTCACGTTAGATCTAACGTGTCTGGGTTAGATTCCAAACACGATTATAAACTACCACCCTGGTGATTTACAGGTAGGGTATTGCCTCGGTGAGTACACTGTCCTCCAGAGAGATATTGAGCCGGGTGTCCCATATGTTGACGTTCACCATAGTACAATTCGAAATAACAAGAAGCTCATACTCTCGGTCAACCGCATTTTGGGTGTCTCACACACACACACACACACACACACACACACACACACACACACACACACACACGTCTCAGACATATCACACACAAGCCAGATTACTGAGGTGGTTGCAAGGACAACATAATTCAGGCAATCACACATGTGATCTAGTCAGGTTGAGGTCATGTCATGAGGAATAGATATCTACAATATATAAGCGAAATGTTTGACAGTTTTTGAAATATTGCGTACACAAACGTACATTGACAGATGATCAGTCAGTCGGTCGGTCGGACGCAATTTCTTTTAGTGTCATGAGGAAACACAAGGAAATTAGACTCAGGTAGAGGCCATTGAGCCCGTCATGCCTGCACCACATCAACACCACAAAATGCAACAACACCAGATCAAAACAAGAAAATGCAAAATGTTTCTTGTTTTATTTAATTGTATTTTTTGTTGGGGGGGTTTTGTACTTTTTGCAGGTTTTGTATTATTTTTTTCCTCCAGGGGAGGGGGGCATGGGCTTGGGTTAACAACACACATGAACCACACAACACCCCTTGGCAAGATCCCCACCAACAGCGCTCCGTTCACATGCACACAATCACCTATCGATGCTCAAACTACCGAAAAGTCTTATCAACATCCCCGTACCCCTCTATCTACATAACTTCCAGGTACATGTCCAATTATAATATAAACTTATCTGCTGTTTCTGCTGCCACTACCTTTCCAGGGAGGCCATTCCATGCATTAACTACTCTCTGAGTAAAACTCCCCGACCTTGCTGTCATCTTAACTCTCCTCTTCTTCACTCTCAGATTCTGGCCCCTGATCCTATCACTGTCTACTCTGTTGAATAATTCATCCTCACTTAAAATATGTATACCTTTCATTATCTTAAACATCCCTATCATATCTCTTCATAACCGCCTCCTTTCTCGTGTTTCAAGCCCTGTCTTCTTCAGCTGCTCCTCGTAGCTGAGTCTCACTTGGCCCGGAATCAATCTCGTAGCCCTGCACTGAACCTTCTCTATGGCATCTATGTCCTTCCTGAGTTGTGGGGGCCAGAACTGCACACAACATTCTCGATGTGGCCCTCAATAAATTCCTGTACAATGTTAACACCTCCTCTTTTAATTTATAAATGATCCCGCTCGGAATACAACCTAAAACCCGATTTGCTTTACCTATAGCTGCCTGGCACTGTGCTGCCTGATTACCTCCCGTATCTATTACCACCCCCAGATCCTTCTCCTGTGTGAAACTCTCCAAAATTACCCCTTACATCCTGTAATCTCGATTTTCATTGTTCTTCCCCATCCCCAAAACCTTACACTTTCTCAGGATAAACTCCATCTGCCAATCTTTTACTCAATCCATACAAATATCAATACTTTCCTGAATCTGATCACCACCCCCTCTGCTAACCACCTTACCTACAAGCTTTGTGTCATCTGCAAATTTGGAAAGCTGACTCTTCACCCCACTATCCAAATCGTTTATGTAAATAATGAATAGTAATGGTCCGAGTACTGATCCCTGAGGTACCCCACTACTTACCTCCGCCCAGCAAGACATCCTCCCACTCACAGCCACTACTTGCTTCCAATCTCGAAGTCGAAGCCTGGTGTTGGCTTAGTGGTTAGGGTGGTGGCTTGGGATCCTAGGGTCCTCAGTTCAAGCCCCGTTGGCCACTGAATTAGTACACCAGGAGGTTGACTCAGCCTGTCATCCTTCCGAAGTCAGCAAAATGAGTACCAGTGCACTGGTAAGGGGGACACTGCACCAGCAGCATAGCCACATCCCAACCAATGATGCAACCAGCAGCCACAGGCTGCACTCGATAGAGAGAGATCTCGAAGCCAGTTTGCAATCCAATTAGCTACCTGACCAGCAACTCCACAAGCCCTCACTTTGGCTAACAACCTCCGATGTGGTACCTTATCAAATACCCTCTGAAAGTCGAGATACACTATGTCCACTGCCTTTCCCTCATTCACCCAATCAGACACTGATTCATCGAACTCTAAAAGATTTGTTAAACAGTAACTACCTTGGGTAAACCTATGCTGACTACCTTTAATTAGTTTGTATTAATTTAAATGGTTCCTCATCTGGTCCTCGACTAATGTCTCCAACACCTTCCTCACAACTGAAGTCAAACTAACAGGTCTGTAGTTCTATAAACAATACTCTCAGATGCATGTTATCTGGACCCGGAACCTTATCGACTCTTAGATTGCCTTGCTCTTCCTTTACTTCCATCAATCCAACCTGGATCTTCTGTAAAAGCCCTTCCTCACCTCCTCGATAGATACTCTCATCTATTGGCAATTCTCCTGACTGTTCTTGTGTAAAAGTTGAAGAAAAATACCTGTTTAAAAAGCCTGCCTCTCACTTTCATCACTAACCACTCTCCTTGTGCTATTCCTCAATTGGCCCACACTGGTCCTAACCTGTTGTTCCGACCTTGTCAGAAGGGTTGGCAACAATAAAGTGAAAAAGAGACAGCTTCTGTGTTGTGTCTGTTATCTGTAGTCCTTTTTCTTCCCGCCGCCTTCCCCACTTTCACGGCCCAAACAAAAAAAATTTAGCTTGAGTACCAACATACAATGATCTGATTTCCAAAGATCGGATCTGTCCTCATCTTGCCCAAATAGGATAGGCATCAATCGCTGTGTCTGTTTTCCTTTATAAATACCCACTTGGTGCCCCGACAATATTCAACAAAGTAATGTTGAACATCGTAATGTTGTAATGTCAAAATCGGAGCAGATCCGATTATATTCGATTCAAAAACAAATCAAAAGAATGAAAAACAAATAAACTAAGAACGAATGATGAGGATATTGATGATCCAAATGCCACCATGGTGTCAGAAGCATCTCGTGTTGATGGAAACACAGTCTGACAGTCTGGGGTAGTTTTTCTCGTGAACAAACCAAGACGACGGCAGTCATTATACCACTTCAGGAGTAGAAGGACCTTCACACAACATAAAATGAATCTTCAGTCGGGGTGATGTTGGGCGATGTTGGGTAATTTTGGCTTATATTGGGTGATGTTGGGCGATGTTGGGTGAAGTTGGGTGATGTTGCGTGATTTAGGGTGAAGTTGTGTGATTTTGGGTGATGTTGGGGTGATTTGGGGTGATGTTGGGTGATTTTGGTGATTGGGGGTGATTTTGGGTGATTTTCGGTGGTTTGGTGATTTGGGGGTGATTTTGGGTTATATTGGGTGATTTTCGGTGATTTTGGTGATTGGGGTGATTTGGGGTGGTTTGGTGATTTGCGGGTAATTTTGGCTTATATTGGGTGATGTTGGGTGAAGTTGGGTGATGTTGCGTGATTTAGGGTGAAGTTGTGTGATTTGGGGTAAAGTTGGGTGATGTTGGGTTATTTTGGGTGATTTTGGGTGATTTTGGGTGATATTGGGTGATATTGGGTGATTTTGGTGATTGGGGTGATTTTGGGTGGTTTGGTGATTTGGGGGTAATTTTGGCTTATATTGGGTGATGTTGGGTGATGTTGGGTGAAGTTGGGTGATGTTGCGTGATTTAGGGTGAAGTTGTGTGATTTGGGGTAAAGTTGGGTGATGTTGGGTTATTTTGGGTGATTTTGGGTTATCTTGGGTGATATTGGGTGATTTTGGTGATTGGGGTGATTTTGGGTGATTTTGGGTGGTTCGGTGATTTGGGGGTGATTTTGGGTTATATTGGGTGATTTTGGTGATTGGGGTGATTTTGGTGATTTGGGGGTAATTTTGGCTTATATTGGGTGATGTTGGGTGATGTTGGGTGAAGTTGGGTGATGTTGCATGATTTAGGGTGAAGTTGTGTGATTTGGGGTAAAGTTGGGTGATGTTGGGTTATTTTGGGTGATTTTGGGTTATCTTGGGTGATATTGGGTGATTTTGGTGATTGGGGTGATTTTGGGTGATTTTGGGTGGTTTGGTGATTTGGAGGTAATTTTGGCTTATATTGGGTGATGTTGGGTGAAGTTGGGTGATGTTGCGTGATTTAGGGTGAAGTTGTGTGATTTGGGGTAAAGTTGGGTGATGTTGGGTGATGTTGGGGTGATGTTGGGTGATTTGGGGTGATGTTGGGTGATGTTGGGTGATTTTGGGTGATTTGGGGTTATTTTGGGTGATATTGGGTTATTTTGGGTGATTTTGGGTGATATTGGGTGATTTTGGGTGGTTTGGTGATTTGGGAGTGATTTTGGGTATTATTGGGTGATATTGTTTTATTTTGGGTGATATTGGGTTATTTTGGGTGATATTGGGTGATTTTGGTGATTGGGATGATATTGGGTGATTTGGTGATTTGGGGGTGATTTTGGGTTATATTGGGTGATTTTGGGTGATATTGGGTTATTTTAGGTGATATTGGGTTATTTTGGGTGATTTTGGGTGATATTTGGTTATTTTGGGTGATATTGGGTGATTTTGGTGAATGGGGTGATTTTGCATTTATTTTGTCCAGTGCTGCCTACCTTTTTTTTTCTTTTTTTTTTTCCAGTGTACTGGATGATATCACATCTTTTCGAAAGGATTTGTCATCGCATCACATTTGAATTTGAACTTTACTTTACATTTGAACCACATATCAGAATCTTGTATGACCAAAAAGGTTTTCTCCTCAAAACTGTAATGAGTCGATGGATCTGATATTAAAATAAGAGATTCATTCATACATCAAAATGTGGTTTTTCTGTAACAGTGAAAGATCATGATGGGTCGTTATGAGGCAGCTGCACAACTGTCAGTCCTCAGCATGTCAGGAAATGTAATGGTTTTCTTTTCAAGATGATGTCACGAGAACATGCTCAGGTGCCACTCTGTCAAAACGTCATCGTAGTCTCCCACTAAAGGTGCATGCAATGGAGGAAGAGTCTGATGTAAAATATTTCCTGCACTGTGATAGGTTTTGGATTGTTGGCTTGGGCATTTCACCCATGGCAGTGCAAAGGTCAGGACTGATGTTATTAAGACAGTAAGGCCCTTGATTCCTTAAAGTTCAAAAAAAAGCTTTAAAGATGTAGTTAAAGGAACAGATTTTTTTTTTTCTAAAACAGACCAGAGTTAGTAAAACTAGTTGCTGCGCCACCCTTTAAAGGTGTTGGCTGCACCATTCTTTGGAATGCGAGACCGTGGTCACCGACACGATAAGCTTGTATTTTGACAGCTTGGAACCCATACATGTGGATCTCAGACGAATCACATCATCTTGCTCCAGTGTAGACACCACCCCTCCATTCAACAGTATCAATAGGCTGCAACCCACACCAAACCCAATATATCCCTCTGTCTCTCCCCCCCCCACTACAAACCACCACACATATTATGACTTGCTCCTTGGTGGAACACAGAAACCTCTTCAACATCCCTTCAATTCTAGATCTCTGGCATCTCCCGACACACGTTGCTGCATACTTGAATCTCACTGGTGTATTCACTTAACAGGGACCAAGGCGACAACAACAATAACAACAACAACAACACCAACAACAACATGCTGCTGCTGGCTGTCCAATTAAGAAATCTCTCACTCACAGCTCATTAAATCTCCAGAGTCCATGCCAGGACGAGAGATTTATTCGGCTCTGAGTGTTCAATCTTTGCACCACAACAGCTCAAGCTGATTCTCTTTCCTTGCGGCTTTGATTCTCACTCTCTGACTTCATCCAAATCACATCGATCGAGATGTTTTTTAAACCCAGTATTTTCTCCTTTACACTCAAAAGCTACTGCACTCACTCATTCAGTCGGCCCACTGTGAGTGGAAACGTTATATGCCTCGTTTTCCACGAACAAAATTTAAATGTTTCATGTCTTTTCTTCTTTCTGTTGTTTGAAAATCTATTTCTGTCTGTTCTTGTCATGAAACTTTCACTTTTCTTTGATATTTCTTGATAAAGTAAACGTGACAAAGAAGGAAAGGTGGAAATATAAAGGAAAAGTGATTGTTTTGTCATTTTAGCATCTTTGTATCCGGTGTCCTTCAGATCGTGGCCTCACGTCAGATTTTTCTCCTGCTATGGCATCATGGCGGCTCTGTGAGTGAAGCTGTGAGTGCTGTGTCCTGTTGGTGTTTTTCCTGTCCCCTTTTCACCCCCCTTGTATCCTTGTTTGTGTGTGTGAAGTTTTCCCCTGTGTTTCCTTTCTTTTTGAGACAGGAGAGAGAAAGAGAGCACGCACAGTAAGTGTTTCGCAGGCCTGTTCAGGACTTTCTGGTTTTTGGGCCTGCTTTTCCACTTTCTGTGTTTTTCCGTTTCACCTTTTTCTTGGCTAAACAATTCGTTCATATTAATCTTTTGTTTCTCTCCACTTGCTAGTTTTGCTTGTGGCAGGTTTGCTTTTGTTTTCTTTGATCCTTCAATTTACTTTGTATTGTTTTACATTATGGCGAATGTACGTTTGCATCATAGTGTGTATGAGGCACTTACTCCAAAGAACGGGGTCATAGTTTGTCCGCCGGATGGAGTCAGTGTTGATGTCGTTATGGGTTTCGGAGAGCTCATTGGGCTCGAAAACATTCTCGCAGCGTCGAGGATGAATCAACGTGTTGTGTTATTTTTGTCCGAAGAGCGAGACGTTGCTCAGACGGTTGAATCTGGTTTGTCTATCCCGCCGGATCTTTTTGTTTCTGTAAGTCCGTTGGACACACCTGCTGTTAAAATTATTATTTCAAATATTCCGCCTTTCGTTAAAAGCGAGGAGATTATCTCTGCTTTAAGTTATTTTGGGACGGTTGTATCACGGATTTCCATGATCCCATTATGTTTGCGTTCTCGCATTTCGGTTTGACACATTCTGTCGTTCCGATGCCACTGTTATATTGTTTTGAAGAATGGTGCACGGTCACTTATTACTGCTGTGACTTAAATATAAATATCACAACTACCAAGTTTATATCACCACTGAAGTGATGAGATGTTTTATTTGTGGCGAGCATGGACATTTAAACCATGCGTGTCCGAAACCAAACGTTCCAAGTGGCGAGTCGCAACATGTGGTACCTAATGAGGACTCTCAATGCCAGGAGCCCCAAATAAGCACGAATGATGCACCTGGAGCTGCAGAACCCAAGCCAAGCACTAGTGGTACATCTAGAGTGGTGGAACGTGCAGACACCTCCCATAATCGGCCATGGAAAGCGAGTGTAGAAGTTAAAGAATCTCAAGTAGATGACGAGGGTTTTGTCACCGTTCACTCCTGAAGAAACAAGCATCCTAACATCAACGGTCATGATGTAATGGTGAGCGTTCCTAAAAAGCTTGCGCCATTGAGCAAACGACACGGTTCTCATGTAGATAGAGCCATCTCGCTCACTGCTTTGGAAACGGAAAACAAATTTGCAGTTCTAGCTCCGGTGGATGCTGACAATGCTCCTGATCATGTACGGGATGAGCACGAGCATGAACAAGAGAGCGGTGTTGTGCCTCAATCAGTAGTTGTGACCATGTCCGTGGTTGCTGATGTCATGGACATTGAAAGTGAGCCTATGTTGGTCCCTCTCTCTCCCAAAAGCGTAGTGACTGAGACATCTGCGTTCCAGACAACTCGGAACGTTACGGATGTGGAGCGTGCGTGTTTTGCTTCAGTAACAACTTTCTCCCTCCCAGCAGAAATGGAAATGCCTGCTCCACCTTTGGTGCATGGTTCAAGTATGGATCACCAATCAGACAATGAATCTGACAGAGCCTTGTCACTTGCCTCTGGCGATTGTACTGAAGTTTGGAACGATTCAGGCTTATTTCAGGAACCGGAGAGTGTTCCGACTGTGCCTCCTCCACCCCTCCAGGAGATCATCAAGTTTTTACAGCACACCTTCCGTAAGAGATATGTTTAAATTCAAGATTCCTTTCCATACCTGCACAGTTTTATTACCTCTGCAAAGCGGCTGCTCCTTCAGTCTGAGCAGTTTGGCATGACTGAGACACAAATGTTTCGTCTGAGGAAGTGGGTTTTGAAAGCAAAGAAACTACTGCGTCGATAAGCCGGCCAATTGACCGATGTCCTTTTCAAAATTCCACACTATGGCTTTCTCGATTGCTCCTTTAAACATTAATGGAGGACGAATTTCATTGAATTTATGCAAATGTGAAATTAAGGAGCTTGTATTGAAGAACCACTTTTAATTTTTACTCTTACAGGAAATCAGATGTAGCTCTTCCTGTATAAGTGAATGGGAGAGAATGATAAAAGGAAGATGGTTCTTCAGCAGCTTAGAGTGTCCCAGAGCTGGGGTAGCCATCTTTGTACATCCTTCTCTCTGTAATCTCATTGTTGATTTTAATGAATTTAGTAAAGGATATTTAATCTCACTCACCTTTACTCTAAATGGTTTTAAACACACATTACTCAATGTCTGTGCACCGAGTGACAGTACGGATCGAACTTGTTTTTTTACGCAGTTAGAAACATCGCTCACACACTTAGATTTTAACGGATTTGTTTGTTTAGGAAGGGATTTTAACTGCACGATGGATTCTTCTCTTGATCGCAATGGGAAAGAGCCTCATTCAGAAAGTGTTATGATCCTGGCTTGGACTTTGACAACCTCTCCCTTATTGACATTTGGAGGACTTGTAATCCATCAACACGACAATATTAACTAGTGCGTGGTCGTACGTGCGTGGCCGTACATGCAAAAAAAAAAAAAACTTTCAAATCGCGTGCCAGAAACAACAACCACACAGGCCGTTCCTTCGCTCTCACGTGGCCGTACGTGCAAAAAAAAAAACAACTTTCAAACCATGTGCCAGAAACAACAACCACACAGGCCGTTCCCTCGCTCTCACGTGCCCGTATGTGCATGGCCGTACATGCAAAACAAAACAAGCAAACAAAAAAAACTTTCAAACCACGTGCCAGAAACAACAATCACACAGGCCGTTCCTTCGCTCTCGCGTGCCTGTATGTGCGTAGCCGTACGTGCAAAAAAAAATTAAAAACTCAAACCGCGTGCCAGAAACAACAACCACACAGGCCATTCCTTCACTCTCGCGTGCCTGCCTGTACGTGCGTGGCCGTACGTGAAAAAAAAAACCTCAAACCGCGTGCCAGAAACAACAACCACACAGGCTGTTTCTTCGCTCTCGCATGCCATACGTGCGTGGCCGTACATGAAAAAAAAACTTTCAAACAAACACACAGACTGTTCCTTCGCTCTTGTAAACGACGACTGGATTGGGGCATTGTGTTTATCTATAAATGCGCATAAGAAATCAAGAAATTATTGGAATACAGTGAGTCATCACTATCCAGAAGTCCATACGTTATGACCTGTAACGGGGAACGCGGCTGAGGATCTCTTCCCCAACGGCCATGCCTATGCAGCAACGTGTCCTGTCATGGGTTTGGTAAATAAATGGCCATAACTTGGGAACCACTTGTCCGATTAATATCAAACCTTGAAAAGGCACATCCTCAGGTCCCCAGCAATATACCTGGCAAGTTTCAATTAGATCGGACCAGTGGTTGTTGAGAAACAGCAGTCACAGACACACACACACACACACACACACACACACACACACACACACACACACACAGATTGCTGGAATTATAGACAGATAATGATTTTTAAAATATTGTGACCCACACTGGTATTGTCCCGAGTGGTTTCTCAGACCATCATATGGTCATACTTCATATTCACCTACCAATTCCTAACTGAGATGCTGCCTACTGGACCTTAAATGTAAGCCTCCTGGAGGATCATTTGTTCCTTGATGCCTTTCGTGTTTTTTGGAGAACTTTACTCAAACGTAAACCCTCCTTTCCTTTTCTTATGCAATGGTGGGACAATGCCAAAGCACAGATAAGATCCTTCTGCCAGCAATACGGAGCTTATCAAACTTGACATGACTGTTCTTAAATCCCTGGTTGCCAGAGAAATATTACCTTTGCAATCTAACCTCTCTCTTCTTCTTTCGGCTGCTCCCTTTCGGGGTCGCCACAGCGGATCATCCGTTATGATCCGCATAATGATTTGGCACAGATTTTATGCCGGATGCCCTTCCTGATGCAACCCTGGTCACCTCTTACGACACAGGGATATGGTACACCTATTCTAACCAGGGCATACACCAGGCCCAGTACACTGGTACTCACTTCGCCAACCTCGGAAGGATGAACAGGCTGAGTCAACCTCCTGGTGTGTATTAATTTCAGCGGCCAACGGGACTTGAACTCAGGACCTTTTGGATCCCAAGCCGCTACCCTAACCACTACGCCAACACCAGGCTTTTTTTCTTTTTGCAATCTAACCTCTCAGCCTCTAATACCGAAAGGACCAACTTTTTGTTGGCAAAGAAAAAAGCCCTTCTTGCTGGACTCTGTGCAAAACAGGCCAGGGGAGCTCTGATTCGTCTCCGAATGGAAAATCTGTATCACTTGGCTACTTCCTCCAAGTTCTTTTTCGGACTGGAAGTTCGGGAAAAAACAAGTCAGCAGATAGCCTCACTCAAGACGAAGGAAGGAAGCATAATGCACTGCCAAAAAGACATCAGAGTTTCACTGAAGGATCACTTCTCTGAACTCTACCAAACCAAGAGCACTGACAATGAGATTGTGGAATCCCTGACTTCTTCCCTACCCACCTTATCAGAATCCGCACATCTACAACTAGACAAGGAAATAACTTTGGAGGAACTTCAGGCTGCCCTACATACTCTACCAACAGGCAAAGCCTCTGGACTAGATGGAATGCCTGTAGAACTTTATAAAACCATTTGGGACCTTCTGGGACCAGAGTTACAGGAAGTTCTGATTGACGGTCTACGATCAAATCTGTTGCCATTAATCTGTCGCAGGGCTGTAGGAGCCCTTGTCCCCCAAAAAGGTGACCTTCAGCCACCGTGCAACTGGTGTCCGATATCATTGCTTTGCACGGATTATAAAATTTTCCCAAAGGCTCTTTCCAACCGGCTCAGACCCGTTTGGGGAAATTATACACCCTGATCAATCCTATTGTGTTCCAAAAAGAACAATACACGACAGTGTTTTTATTGTGCAAGACATGATTGATATCTGCACTCTTGAGGAAAAAAATGTTGGTTTGGTTTTTCTAGACCAGGAAAAAGCCTTTGATACTGTCGATCACCTCTATCTTTTTTCTGTTTTACGAGGGTTTGGTTTTGAGGGAACTTTTATCTCTTACATACAGCTCCTGTATAACAACATTTTTAATTTACTCAAAGTTAATAATATTTTATGTCAGCCTTTCCCAGTGAGGAGAGGCATTCATCCAGGCTGCCCTTTGTCCGGCCTTCTCTATTCACTAGTAATCGAGACTTTGCTCATTCGGTTGCGGGAACATCTTCATGGTTTTCTTCCCCAACCAATGGCGAACCCAGTTCAAGTAATTGCCTATGCGGATGATCTTTGTGCGGTTATCCATTCAGATGAGGATGTCTCTGCCTTGGTCCACTGTGTCCATGAATTCAGTTTGGCAAGCTCCACCAAAGTAAACTGGAAAAAGAGTAAAGCTCTCTATCTTGGTCCGCAAAACGGCGCCACTCCTCCTACCCTGCCCGAGCAACTTGAATGGGCATGGGATGGAATTTTTTATCTCGGCGTCTTCCTTGGCACTCAAAATTTCGTTTTAAAAACTGGGAATTTTTAATAAACAAAACTGAGAGGCGGTTACTAAAATGGAAGGGACTACTTAGTCAAATCTCATATCGGGGGCGAACGCTTGGTATTAATGACCTTGCGGCGTCAATGCTTTGGCATATTTTTACAGCACTACAGCCCCCAGATTTCATTCTGAAAAAATACAATCCATTTTTATTGACTTATTTGTGGGGGAGGGGGGTGGCACTGGCTCCGGCCCGGTGTGCTAAGCCTGCCTTTTGCCGAAGGAGGACAGGGGCTGGTTGCCATTACCAGCAAAGTGATGGATTTTCACCTCCTTTCCTTGCGCAGGCTGTTATACACGGATGTCTCTTGGAAAGCCTTCGCTCACTGCCTGCTTCGGCAGGCAGGGAAACTTGGCTATGATCAGGAACTCTTTCTCATGGACACCAAGAAAATTGACATCACATCAGTGCCCCTGTTCTATCGAAGCATGCTGGAGGCATGGCAGGCAGTCACCGTCCGCCATGATGATAGTAGCTACTCTCTGAAAAAGTTTTTAAACGAGTCAATTTTTCTAAACCCTCTTTTTAAAGGGGTTTGTGGTGATCGCATTTTTATGCAAAATTTTATTGATGATGGATACACCAAGGTTAAACATTTTAGAACTCCTTTCCTTATAAATGGAAGCCAGTTGCTGAAGTCGCTGTGGCCACTGGAATTAGGTCCATTCGAGTCATAGGGAGAATTTTTTTCTGTAATTCTACGCTTTTTCAAGCAGTCCAAGTTAAAATGGGCTCCACAGCTGGACTCCACACCTTCGCTCCAACACCCCTTTCCATCACTTTTACTTCACTTTCAAGGTTTTATCCATTTTATCTCAATGGAAAAACGTACTGTTTATTTTTTGTGTGTTAAAGCCCTTGTTCCTGAGAGACCCGCAGAACCACACGCGCACTGGAAGAGGATGCTCCATGTTACTCCATCCGCTGCAATCCAATGGCTTGTTATGTATAAGACGCCCAATGCCAAGCGCTCTGGAGACTTGCAGTGGCGGCTGGCGCACTACATTTTACCCTCGAATGTTTTGTCTCATCGCATACATGTTCTAGTAACACGGAATTGTGTCCTTTCTGTGGTGTTACTGAAAATATTTTCCACATTTTTATTGAGTGCCCAAGGCTGCCCCCCCCCCTTTTTATGATTTTATCACAGGTACTCCGTGGGCTTGGCCTTGTTTTTACACATTGTGTTTTAATCTTCGGTTTTAATATCTCTTACCGATGGAAAAATGAGTGTCTTTTAGCAAATTATTTGTCTTCCGAGGCTAAACTCACTATATACCTGTCAAGGAAGCATAGAATGCAAAATAGCGACAATCCTGATTATGATGTAGTTCATCTTTTTAAAGCCTTCGTCACATCACGTTTGTACTTTGAATTTCAACTCAGTGATTTTACGTTGTTTTCACAGAAGTGGTGCGTGAAGGAATCATTACGTGAACTTGTTGATGGTGTCCTTAGAGATAATTTATGATTTTGCCTTGTTTATGGACTACCTCTCTCGTCATATTAACTTGGTACAATGTTTGCCTTTGGTTTATGATTTCCTTGTGCACAATGATTCCTGGAAATAAAAAGGAACAAGATGTCTGTCTCTCCCTCTCTGCATCTCTCTCTCTCTCTCTCTCTCTCTCTCTCTCTCTCTCTCTCTCTCTCTCTCTCTCTCTCTCTCTCTCTCTCTCTGTCTGTCTCTGCTTCAGCAACCACAGCTTCTCCCAAGGGCCACAAAGCTGCGGCCAATCTTTGGTGAACCCCCACCCATTCCCTCTCTTTGGGCTCCATCTCCCCTGATATACTTGGACGTCTGTACTCATTTGTTCTCCCTTACATCCCCTTCACCCTCCCCTACCCCTGAATATTGAACTCCATTCTGAATCCAGCTGAGCCTCACTTCACTGGGAATTTCAAGGATCGTGCGCCAGGCCTCTTGTTCACAACCTTACTTTACACTTCCCTTCCTCGTCCTCTGCTCCATAATTTATTTTCTACCAGGTTTAACTCGTATGTGCTTACTCCAATAACGAATGCTATTAAAAATCCTAATTAAGTGTTATTAAAAGGGCAGACAGGTGGAATAATCTATTTTGAAGGATAACTTACTGCCCCCTTCTGCACTTCCCATAATACTGTATGCATTGCATATGTAATAATTTACACTTTCACCTTGTAATAGGTCGAAAAATTGTGAAGCCTCCTTTCTCTTAGTTATATTTGTGGTAATAACTCTGCAGGATTGATAATTATTAAAGGCCAAAGTAGACATCTGGGAGACAATATCTCTGGGAATACCATCATTTACTCCGGAGTCTCATTTCATGCGAACTTGCCATAACAAGGCAGAAAGAGTTTACCCAGAAAGGCCTTTAATAACCCACAATTAAGTGTCAAACGGTGACGTTAAATGCTAAGTTTTGTAAATTGCAAAATAAAAACGCATTCCAATGACAAATCTTTAAAAACAAAAGAAAAATAAACCGCTCTAAACTCGTTTACTTAACACAATGTGGTCTTACTAATGTGGAATTCTATTTAGCACATATCAACCATTTAGCTGTAATGAAGAATGATGTGATTCTCGAATCCTAATTGTGTGCTCTTTTCATTTCAATTTGCATAATTATCCAATAAAATGATTAACAACCGAACCTCAAAGCCCCAGGATCTCAGATGTGAGCTCAAAAGCAATTTGCTTTGTACACCTGGTGAGAGAGAGAGAGAGGGAGAGAGGGAGCTCACACAGTCTGCACCTGCACGATGAGGTTCAGGAAAGCACGTAACGGGATGATCTGGCTTTGAGTTCACAAATGTAGCCTGCACTTTTACTCGATGTAAATTTACTTGTGTAAGCAATTTATTTTGGTCATCTCGGTCAATTTGTGAGCATTTATTTTAAAGAATATGTCTCCAGCAGGCCGATGAAGTTTGGGCCTTTCGTGTAGCGTACTTGCTGGGGATGGATAAACCAAGCACTAGGTGACGTGCTGTCCCTGTAAGACACCATTAACCGAATGTGAATCTCTTTAGGGTCTGCAAGGCATTGAATGTGCCACATGACGTTTTGCTTTAGTGTTAAGGGAAAAGATACTCAGATTATTGACCCGATTAACCTCATAGTGGGAGAATATGGAGATTATTGAAAGAAGCATAAAATGTGGTAATGATCAATGGGTTTTGGGTTGGTTTGAATGACTAAGCTCCTGTATTGTAATCCGGTGATTTGACAGAACAAATCCCGACCCTACGAGGTAAGGTAAGACCCAGCTGCCTTGTGTGTGTGTCATTGCCAGGGAAGCTACCTCGGTAGGAATATCCTCCTTGGGACTGTGAATCGACCTGCTGGAGGAAGGACAACCGACGATGATTACATCACACAATGCTGAGATCACTGATGCTAATGTGTAGAAAAAAAAAATCAACACATAACCGAAGGTATTCTCTTTAATTAACATGGACAATAGCGACTCATTATGTTGATACATCTGTTGATGTGATTCATATGTTGACACAATTCGACTCATCTGTTGACATGACTCATCTGTTGACTTGACTCATCTGTTGACATGACTCATCTGTTGACATGACTCATCTGTTGACTTGACTCATCTGTTGACTTGACTCATCTGTTGACATGACTTATCTGTTGACATGACTCATCTGTTGACTTGACTCATCTGTTGACTTGACTCATCTGTTTGCTTATCCATTGACTCATCTCTTAATTCATCTGTTGCAGTGTTGAAACACAGCACTATCTGCTGTCACCTTGTCCGGTCTCTGCTCACATTTGCCAATCACAAAATTGAATAATGCATTTTGTAAACGTTTGTGTTTCCTCACTTTCTCCAAACACACTTACAATCGGTAATGGTTTATGATAGGTAAATAAAGCACTTTAACTCTACAAAGTTAATTGTTACTTCTCTTAAGGCTCAGCAGATATTTACACAAGTGAAAACAACGATTTATCTTCCTGTTGTCAATTTATGCCTCACAACATCTGCATTCAGCACATTGCATGTAACTTGGCATTTTTGTCCTTTCGTTGTTCATTTACAGCATTTGTACATTGTGATGGTTTGTTTGTGTGTGACCTCTCATAAGCCCATGTTTTGTCATGTCTCCTCTTAGCTATGTTCATAAGGTTCATTAGTGATTAGTTCATTCGTAAGAGAGGTTGTGATGGAACAATTCCATCCATCCATTGGAGCCATACTCCGTGCAGAGCATTGGTGCTGCCCAAGAAGTCTCAGCTATTAGGCACAATCCTGGACAGGTCACCACTCCAACACAGGATACCAGCAAGCTGGCACTCATTTTGCTAACCTCACAAGGATGACAGGCAGAGTCAACCCCACCTGGTATGAATTCAACAGCAGGTGGGACTTGAACTCATGATCCAAGGATCCCAAGCCCACCACCCCCACCATTAAACCAACACCAGGCATGTGGAACAATGGACCAACTACTACTGAACAAGGCCGTACTTGAAAATTGCAACATGCAAAGAACCACCACCTGGATAGACCACCAGAAAGCTTGTGACAGTGTCCCACATTCATGGACAATAAAATGCATGCAGATATACAAACTAAAAACCCAAAATAATCAATCTGATTGAGAAAGCAACGGAGCTCTGGTACACCAGATTGATATTACAGCACTCTGAAGAAAATATCGAAATACCAGATGTGAATATACAGCATGGGATCTTCCAGGGAGGGTCTCCCCCCCCCTCTTGTTTTGTCTGGCTCTGGACCAACTGAGTAACCTCATCAACAAACAAGGACACAGATACACTCTAACCACCAATAGAAGAACATCCAAAGAAACAGTAAAGGTGACACACCCACTATACATGGATGATTTAAAGGTCTTTGCACTGAATGATGAAAAATTGACAGAACAGCTAAAACGAGTAAAACGGTACTCTGAGGCCATTCAAATGGATTTTTGGACTAGATAAGTGTGCCAAGAGCACATTTGCAGAAGGTAATCCAACAAAAACACACAACATAAAAACTGACCTTGAAACAATAACACAGCAGTTATAAAACGAAGCATCACACAAACCCCTCGGAGTAGAAGAGGGCCACCAAACATGTCACAAACAAATGCGCAAAACAATTGTCAAAGAATGCTGATGGAGAATGAAGCCGATCCTGAAAACGTACCTCTCCCCAAGAAACAAAATCAAAGCCATAAACCAACTCGCAGTACCAGTGTTCCAATACAGCGGTGGAATAGTAAACTGGCCCCAATCAGAAATCAATAAGTTAGACATCAAAACAAGAAACCTCCTTACCATCCATGAAAATGCTCGACAAAAATCAGTGCAGACTGAGAATGTAGCTGCCGAGACGAGAGGGAGGGAGCAGCCTAATGGAACTCAACAAGGTGCACAAAGAGTGACGAGAGTAGGACTAGCTGAGTAGGTGGAATGCTCAACGAGAGTAGGACTACCTGAGCACGTGGAATGCTCAATAAGAGTAGGACTAGCTGAGTATGTGGAATGCTCAACGAGAGTAGGACTAGCTGAGTATGTGGAATGCTCAACGAGAGTAGGACTAGGTGAGTACGTGGAATGCTCAACGAGAGTAAGATTAGCTGAGTACATGGAATGCTCAACGAAAGTAGGATGAGCTGAGTACGTGGAACGCTCAGCGAGAGTGGGACTTGCTGAGTACGTGGAATGCTCAACGAGAGTAGGACAAGCTGAGTATGTGGAATGCTCAACGAGAGTAGGACTAGCGGAGTACGTGGAATGCTCAACGAGAGTAGGACTAGCTGAGTACGTGGAACGCTCAACGAGAGTAGGACTAGCTGAGTACGTGGAATGCTCAACGAGAGTAGGACGAGCTGACTACGTGGAATGCTCAACGAGAGTAGGACTTGCTGAGTACGTGGAATGCTCAACGAGAGTAGGACTAGCTGAGTACGTGGAATGCTCAACGAGAGTAGGACTAGCTGAGTACGTGGAATGCTCAACAAGAGTAGGATTAGCTGAGTACGTGGAATGCTCAACGAGAGTAGGTCGAGCTGAGTACGTGGAACGCTCAACGAGAGTGGGACTTGCTGAGTACGTGGAATGCTCAATGAGAGTAGGGCAAGCTGAGTATGTGGAATGCTCAACGAGAGTAGGACAAGCTGAGTATGTGGAATGCTCAACGAGAGTAGGACTAGCTGAGTACGTGGAATGCTCAACGAGAGTAGGACTAGCTGAGTACGTGGAATGCTCAACGAGAGTAGGATTAGCTGAGTACATGGAATGCTCAACGAGAGTAGGACGAGCTG
This sequence comes from Eptatretus burgeri, assembly GCA_024346535.1. Classification (NCBI taxonomy): domain Eukaryota; kingdom Metazoa; phylum Chordata; class Myxini; order Myxiniformes; family Myxinidae; genus Eptatretus; species Eptatretus burgeri. The sequence continues at coordinate 126,309 of BROF01002609.1, forward strand.
AGTACGTGGAACGCTCAACGAGAGTGGGACTTGCTGAGTACGTGGAATGCTCAATGAGAGTAGGGCAAGCTGAGTATGTGGAATGCTCAACGAGAGTAGGACAAGCTGAGTATGTAGAATGCTCAACGAGAGTAGGACTAGCTGAGTACGTGGAATGCTCAACGAGAGTAGGACTAGCTGAGTACGTGGAATGCTCAACGAGAGTAGGACTAGCTGAGTACGTGGAATGCTCAACGAGAGTAGGACTAGCCGAGTACGTGGAACGCTCAACGAGAGTAGGATGAGCTGAGTACGTGGAACGCTCAACTGACAATCACATTCAATTTGTAAACAAACTTGAACACAACAAACCTGTAAAAGTATCCCTAATTAACCTTGTAAAGAATTCCCCAAAACAGGTGTGAATGGAAGACAGCACACAGGCAAAAGAAACAGCAACAAATACAGCCCCAATAATTACAAAAAATATAGTATAAATATATGTACATATATATATATATATATATATATATATATATATATATATATATATATATATATATATATATATATATATATATATATATATATCCGGACCTGAACCAGAATCGAATGGGCTTGTTCTTGTCGCCTAACCAACTCATCCACCAAGTTTTGTCATATTCCGTCGACAACTTTTTGAAATATCGTGATATATGTCGTTCTTGGCCCCATCTCTCAATGGTGAAGAACCACTTAAAAAATTCTGGTATCTGGATCCAGACCCGGGTCTTCAGAAAAATCGAAACAATTCGTCCTTGTCACACTCCCAACCTGTCCACCAAATTTCGTCCAATCCGTCCATCTGGTTTTGAGATATCCTACTCAGACAGACAGACAGACAGACGGGTGAAAACATAACCTGCATTCACCTTCGGTGGGAAAGGTAACTAACCCCCCACCTCCCCTTTTAAAATTAAATAAATCGACGTTGAAACGTTTTCCAATGACCCAGCCCTCGGTGCTGGTGCTTTCAAACCTCCACCGTGGTGGCTCTGAGGCATTGCGTCCCGCGTATCATCACCCGCCGAGCGAAACCCCATGTAGCAGATGAAACAGTGTGTCACAGCTCCCTTGGTGCTTGTAATAACAAGTTCCACATAGCATATTTCCTTCACGCTTCCATTGTAGTCAGGAAAAAAGGGAAATTAAATAACCTATCCAAGTATAAAGCCAGAACATTCGTCTGAGGTTGCACAATTAAGCAACAACCCCACATGGTCTCAAACCTTTCCCCAAGGCTCAGTAACACCAAAGGCTCAAGGCTTCCTCCGTTTGAATGGTGTTTTCAAACAAATTAGTTTCCTGTAAATGCACCATTAACCGATTTGTAAAATATTGCTTTAGCCCTGCTGGGTTGGGGCAGGAGGCGAATTGGAGGTGAAGCACTACGAGGCCAGGACTCTCAGCTCAACTCTCCCGCCTGGAGCCAAGGAGACAAGGAGACAAGGCCATTGTACCAATCCCGAGAGTCAGAAACACTACCATCATCAAAAACTCCATTCAAATCGATTAGGGCAATTTTCCTTTTGGCGAGCTGCTTCACAATGGCAGCGGTGCATACCTTTGTCTTCCCAATCAAAGCGAGAAAGGATTGAACATGTCGCAACTTGAGCACAAATCATTGCTCCCACTTACAGAATGGACCACGACGCACTACGCGCGATGGCCTCCAAGGTAGAGTCACACACCCATGGTGGACCGGATAAGATAAATCGCATAAGGCCTTAAAAAAAGAAGAGATCCTCGTGGTAAGGCGGATTATAAAGTGAAGGACTATTTTATGGTACCCTGCACATATGATCAATTATATAGGTGATTATATATATATATATATATATATATATATATATATATATATATATATATATATATATATATATATATATATTGTTGCGGTTGAGGAAATTCGCAAACCACCATTCAGGTCCCGTAGGTGAGATATCTCTGTAAGTATATGTGTAGTTAGCCCCAAACCCGTTGTTTAGGGGGAATAAATGTCTTTCATTCGGGCTGCGACCCTTTAAGATAGACGTTTTTCTGTTCTATCTTTATTTTGAACCAACCACGTCTCAACCTCCATCACACCACAACCACCGACCGCAACGCCACTTCACAACAACAACGCCAACAGCCACGGCCTTTACCTTCACAACTCGCTCTCGCAACCATCGCATTACCGCCATTCCAAGCGTCGCCATGGCCATCATCGCCACAATAAACCGTCCACCACCTTCACCTCTCCTCCTTCTGCCACCATTCCCGCGCAGCTTGTGAACGCCGAGCGTCAGGCTGTCCTGGCCTCGTGCGGGGCGCGCGCCGAGCAGCGGGTGCAAAAAGCGGCCTTTCCGAGGGGAAGTCGGATCAGGAATGAATCACGCCCACTTTTCCTCCGTCCAATGGGCGAGCGTGGCTCCGCCCCCGAGCCCATCCTGATCCGAAAATCTGCATATGGCTTCTCCTGTCGCACTATAAAGCGCCGAGCGCGGGGCGAATTGAGTCAGTAGAGAGTTTCTGTTTCGGGCTCGAGCGAGTTGTGACGGTGGCGAACTGTGGCAGCAGCAGTCAAGACGGGTCTGGAGGAGAGTCGGTCTGTCGGGGTTCGGAGTCTGTCGGGGAGCTGCAGAGAGGAGAAGCTGGGAACGCGGTCGAGGGCGCAGTGGAGTCGCTCGTCGCGGGACCCAAGCAAGCCAGCTATCCTCTTTCCCCAGAGCATCAACAACCCCCCCCGAAGTATCCCCCCGCGCTGAGATAGTGCGAAAAGGGGGGCCCGTTCCCACCCCATTCCACGCAGTGCCAACGAAACCCGTGGAGGAGCGTGGAGTCGGTGCACCGCCGCCATTTTGCGGCTCATCACAAGACGGGTAGACTCCACGCGGTC